>JAJOOH010019848.1:0-21407 GCA_029582605.1 Solanum gracilifrons | reverse complement strand
ATGGAATATATTGTAATTCTTACCAATTTTGGGGAGTAATTTTCTAAAATTAGTTGACTTAACTATGATTATGATATTTGTTAATATAATATAATCTTGATCTTTAAACTTTAAATAAGACACATGTCTTTCATCTAAAGGTGAACTTGACGAAATTGAGGGAAGATGTAATGGAGGGGAGCCAAATCCAAGAAACTTTGAATGACGATAACAAAAATAAATTATGATAAATAAATAAGAACTCATAATATATTAAATTGAATTGATCAAATTGACATAAGTATATATATATATATATATAAACTATTGAGAGAATATATTTTTGCTTAATAAAACTTCCTTTAAGAACTACATTATGAATGTTATTGTATTGTTGTAGAAAAATCCTTTTCAGTTCAAAATATTTTTCCATAAAAAAGAGTTAACCTAATTAATATAGAAGATTTTTTTCCCATAAACTATTTACTAATTAATAATATAACATAGATTTCAAATAAACTAGACTCAAACTAATGAATAATGATTCCTAAATATTAATATGAGTTTAGAACTAATAGGTTTTTTATTAAGACCTTGTTTGTTTGCATTTAATGGAGGTCTAAATTTTAATCATTCAGTTTCAACTTCTTAAGTGCCTTTGTTTTTTTTAGGTCTGAAACCTAATCATTCAGTTTCATTTCAGCCCATTAATTTTATTTGTTTCTTTTGAAAAAATCATATCTGAATGAATTAGATTTGTAGGAGAGTCTTGACATTATTTAATACGTCATAATCCACAGAGTATCACGCGGCATGCTTCTGCCTCTCCCTCTCTTTGCAAACTCCAAGCAAAAGTATGTAAGTTCTTTTAGACTCATAATTTGAAAAGAATGTTTGTAGTGAAACTTTCTGTCTAAGCACCAAAAGCAAACAATAAGTAAAATTGTCAAACACACACGATCAAGTTTCAAATGCATAGTTGAAACTTGAAATAAAGAGTCGTGTATTTGAAGATGAAATAAAAATAGTTAGAACTCCATTTTTTGGGAAATTTGTTTTTATTTGGCGATAAATAATGAAAGTTGTAACCAATCCTTATTAGAGATTTCGATAGAGAATGAAAATACCCAATTAAATAAATATTGTTTCGTCTAAATAAGAAACAAAAGAAATACAACAAAACTTCATTGTTTTGGTTTGTTTTTTATTTTGATTTTTTTCTTAGATAAAATAACAGTTTTAGCTAAGTTTTTCTTTTTACTAATTTAGCCTTTAGGATAAATAAACATTACTTTTCAAGAAGATATTAAAAATAAAAATTGAAGTTGGAACTTCATTATAAAACTTTTAGTCTGGTAAAAAATAGTGGAGTTTCAACTAGGTTTTTATTTACATATTAGATAGTTAATTTTTTTAAATTAAATATCAATATTCAAAATATTATTTTCTATTAAAAGATAATATTATTTTGTTGAAATGAAATTTTTATAATATTTTGTCATATAGTGTTTAATTTCACATGCATATTCAGATGAAACAAATAATTAATCATTCAGTATTCAGATCTAGAGATAGACATTTATATCTTAATGCACATCTTAATATTTATTTGTATATTTAGATTCAGACGTCTTAATATTAATAAAAACCAATAAGGCCTAATTCTCCTATTATGTTTTTTTTTCCATTGTACTATCTTTAACAAAAAAATATATACTTTGATATAATTTATATATATTTCTTATACTTTTACATAATTCTTATCTTTTAACATATTATTTCAAGTTTTTTGAGACTTAGAATTTTGAATGGTCCAATAAAGGTTATAGTTCATAAATATTAGTAACTCTAATAATGCACAATTTAAAATCAAATCAATATTAATGCTAACAAAATGTCACGACCCAAACCGTCGTGATTGGCACCCACACTAACACTCCGATGGGAGAACCACTACTATAACCCAAACCAAGCAAATAATCTAAAAACTAAGGCATTTAAATCAAACACTAAGGAAATAAAAATAGAGTTCCCATAAACTCTAACAAAAGTCTAACAATAATAACTAACAATGCGGAAGAATAACCTAGAACCTGAAAGTCAATGTACCAAAACATCTAACAAAATGATCCAAGTCTAAACAAGAAGGGATACAACCCCATACTAATGAACTAACTAAAACAAAGGTCTAAGTTCGAAAATGGTGGACATAGACGAATCTATGTAATCTCATGGCAGCCCGGAAGAATTGGTTCACCCTTGAATTCGAAGTGACGATCACTGATCTCCTAAGCGAGGTCTGTCAGTAGCCGCTTGAAGATGCCCTGTACTCAACCAAAAATAAGAGCAAGTGCAGAATCATTACATAACCACAATGTACTTGTTATCCCACTAGTGCAACATAAACAAGTCAAGATAACATTATAATCACATGCATATATATCAACATATACAACATTATCAACAATTACAAACAACGATCAGTTTCACATTTTATATCACATCATTGGTCTTCTCATGGAACCTAACTCAAACAGTTAGTATGCCGGAACGTGGCAATCGATCTCAAATTTATGCTGGAACGTGGCAACTGATCCCATGTTTATGTCGAAACGTGGCAACCGATCCCATATTTATGTCGGAATGTGGCAATCCGATCCAAGTTAGTTATGCTGGAACGTGGCAACCGATCCCATTCACACACCACAATCACAATCACAATGTATATTCTCACAATCATACAATTACAAGAGGTGATTCATGACAATCATCATTCATTATCTCAGTTACAAGAAGTGTGATCAACATTGCAACGTTCATATACATACAAGTATCATAATGAAACAAGAACAAGCATACATCACACAATCATAGAATCACAACCATCACCTATCCCGAAACAAGCTTGAAACCCTAAGAAACTTGATCCTTCCCTTTCTGAATTCGTTTCACTTGTTCTTGGTCTACAAACAATTAATATAATACGGGAATCAATAAACAATCATTAACTACCCGGATTACTAACAATTCTATGAACCCTAGATCAAACCCATGATCCCAATAATCCAAATTATGGTTGTTTCCACCATAGAATCTATAACAAAACCTTCCCCTATCAATAATCACCCATTCTATTACATTCTACGGATCGAAAAATGGATTCGGGGAGTGAAAAACTTACCTTTAGCCTCAAGAATGGTGAAAAACGAGTAAGAGTAGCCTGGGGGTCGTTCCTTAGCTCTAAAAGTCGAAAAGTACCAAATAAGGTCATCTAGGGGTTTATTTACGACTTTAAGTCGCGTCGGTCCCGCTGTAGCGCCCCTCACCCCGCTGTAGCGGCCCCACCAAAGCTACCAGAACCCCCGCCCCAGCGATTTCCGTGTAACAGTGAACTATTCGTCTTTTGTCTACGATTTGAGTCTCATCGTACCCGCCATAACGACCATCATCCTGCTGCGGCGGCCATGCTAGAGCAGCAACTATCCAGCCAAAGCGGTCCAAACGGAACCAGAGAGCTAATTAAAAGAATTCCAAAATTCCATTTCACAACACACCTCTAAACCACGACGATCAGAAAATACCCTCTACGCTAAGATTAATTCCGGGAGTTCTACTCGCCCGAATTCAATTCCGTAAAGTCGTACGAATTCCTTAACGAGTTATCTAACCACTCATGTAATCAAAACCATAAAAGATCCACCCGATTGTTACCATATTTTTCTACACCTCAAAGACTACGATTTCGTCCAAAACTGGACAAGGTTGAAAAAATTCAAATACTACGAAAAAGTTTTCCGTCCCCAAAGTTTCCCCCGCTAGATTTTCTATAACGACGGGAACGGATCGTTACACAGAAAGAAATAATTTAATTCAACACTAAGAATGACAATAATGTTGAATATTTGTTCTTTAGTTTTACATTGCTATAGACATTTAAAATACCTAACCTAATTTTAATTTTTCTTTAATGTTTAATCATGTAATCAATACTTATTAGACTTATTTTAGCATGATTTAGAGCCCATTTGGATTGACTTAAAAAATGTAGCTTTTAAGTCAGAAATAAAAAGTCAAACTGAAATGACTTTTAAGTCAAAAAATAAAAAGTAGGGGGAGACCTACTTTTGATTTTTAACTTATTTGAAGTCATTTTAAACATATTTTAAGTTATTTTTAACCTTGTCAAACAGTTCCTAACTTATTTTAAGACATTTTTTGACTTATTTTTATTTTTGTCAAACACTCCTGAAGTAAAAAACTAACTTAAAAGTAGGTTTGACCAACTTTTAAGCCAATCCAAACACCCTAGTACTTTTAAATTATGATCATTTTTTATTAATTTGTAATTTTATGTTATATAATTTCATTATTAATTTTTGTTGAATATTTTAGCGTCATCACTCATCTCATATTTTTTTAAGAAACTCGTTAGATAGTTGTATTTTGTTATAACCAAAGAAATATTTGGAGCACAAGTTAATTATATGTTTATATGAATATTTTACCAAAAAAACCGAAAAACCCTGAAAAATTCAAGGTTGAAAAACTCGAGTTTTATTAGTTTGATTTGATTCATAAATTTAAAAATAAACACAAATAATTTAATTTAATATTTGAAAATTCTGAACCAACCCAATCATGTACACCCTAATCTCAACCATCATCTATTGTAGTTCGAGAAAATATATGATAGTTTTCTCATATTCCTTCCTCGCGATTGCAATATTAGAGTGACATGCTTAAATACTGATCATAAAATATTAATCTTTCTTAGTCAAAAGGCATAAGAAAATATCTATCTTCGATTAAAACAACAAGATTGAATAAATCCGATCAGTAATATTATTATCATATTATTATTTTTATAACCGTAGTGTTTAGGGTTAGCTTGCGCATACATCAATTGAATGATTTTTTTTTTATGTAAATCTCAACAATATTAGTGTATCTGTAACTTAAATATAGGGATAACTACACTCTAGAGTCTAGTGCAACTCATAAAATTAATTTACATAATTTAGCTAAAATTTTCAATGCTTACCTAAACTGACTCAATTTCATGCCTTCCACCCTAATAAAACTTCACAATTGCTAATTGCTATCAATAGATTCTTATTAAATTTGTTTTTACAAACCCACATCAAACACACCTTAATTCTGTTACCCTCTACCATGAAAAATAGGATAGATCCAGCTACCCAACTAACAATGGAATTGAATTTCTATTCCCAAAAATCATCTAAATAGAAGATGAAGTCAATTTTTCGCATGATTAGTATAAATTGTATATTATTATATATGAGTGTATAAATATTTCTTATAATTTTGTATATTATTGTATATCAAGTTTTTAAATATTTTTTTTAAAAAAAAATATATGAAAATTTTGTATATCTTTATATACAGAATTAAGTTTTAGGCTAAAGATTTGTAATGTAAATTTTGAGTTATAACTTTACAATGTAAATTAAATAATTGTATTTTTCTGAAATTTATAATTTGTTAGGACATGTGACAACTATTTAAGCGTGAATGACACCACAAACATTAGTTATATAATAATAATAATAATAATAATAATAATAATAATAATAATAATAATAATAATAAAACATGACTCATTGAGAGTGGTGAAACTACAGACGGCGTTGATTGATAGATTGAAATAGAAAGATCTAACATTTGAAGTTTATCGATTTCTACAATGACCTCAATTAAATATTTTAATAATAACATGATTTATAATAATTAAATATTTAACAAATTTCTTAGTACGTATATACAATTTGGACAACAAGTTACAGGGGATTTATGTAAATTCGTAACAGAGCCTCTGAATCTGCTCAGGGTGAAAGTAAGAATATTCACCATTATGCCAAGTTCCGAGTATTTATGCAACTTAAGTGGCATTTGGAATATTATATGTAGAAGAAGATATGAAGTTGATCAATATATAGTGTGTTCTTCGTATATATACATATTTCTTTTGTTTAATTTTATGTGATAAAATTAAAACTTCGAAAAAGTTCTCACTTTAATTTGTACGGTAACTTCATATAAGTGGACATTGTTGTAGCTCGAAGCTTTAAAATTTAGAAATATAATTTTTACAAATAAGCTCTGTTTTGAGTGAGTATTGTAACAAAAGATCGATTATGCATTGATGAGCCTAAATATGAAATTTGGGGTGATTTAATGTAGTTTTTGAGGTGTTTTTGGATGAATTTGGTGTTTGGATTCAAGGGAGAAGACGAGTTCAATTTTTTGATTTGTAGTGTATAATATTGTAAATTATTGTATATGAGTGTATAGTGCCTTTTATACGTTGTATAATGTTATAAATGGGTTGTATAATATTATATTGTATATCAAGTTGTTAAACATTTTTGTAGAACAAAATATGAGAGTTTTGTATATTATTGTATATGGGATGTATAACATTGTATATTAGACTGTGTTTTAATTTGGCTAAAATTTTGTAATGTAAACTTTGGGGCATATAAGTTTGTACTTCTTTTGAAATTATCCCATTTTTATATGTCTTCTCAAATAATTTGAATTGTTAATCGTTGTGACTTGTAGTATTCTAGCGCTTTTAAATGTCTAATGAATTCTATGTTTAATTTTAATTATGATTAAAATTAAGAAATTTGACTTTTGAACATGATATCACATAAATTGAAATAAAATAGCTAACAACGTTTATGATTTAACATCTTCTTACATCAAATATTCTATGGGTGGTGGGGGGTTAAGAATGTGGCCCTGATTGCGGGGGATGGCAAGTGTTGTGGGACTAAGCAAGAGATAGTCCGCAAGTTACTTAGAAAATAACTTTAAGGACGCCCTAGGAATCTCTAGGATTAGGATTTTTGCGAACTATATAAACTCAGGTGAATTAATGCATTTATATCATCTCATCGAGAATTAATAAGAGTTAATGACTAATCATAATTTTTTTTCCTCCTAAAAGATCCTCACATAAAATTGTGTGTTATTTCTTTTTCGATATTATTATTTCGATTACTGTTGTCTCATAGGGGTAAGTCGAAGGGGTTCATCTGAACCCTATTTGACGAAAAATTATATCATTTGTATAAGATGTTGAATCTGTTTAACTTTTTTGTATATTTACTTCTTTATATTTTTAAAGTACCTTTTTTTTTTATGAAAATTCAGACTCCGTCGATGAGGGTGTGAGTTGCATGTTATAAGTTTCTTGGGGCATCTTGTCAATTATATTGAGGTGGAAAGTAGGTACTCAAAAAGTGAGAGGAAGATAGTGGATATACAGTATACACTTGACAATATTAGTACTATATCAACTATGCATGCACGTTGATTAGTGTCAGGAATGAAATTGACTGCCATCTCTTCTTTTAGAGCCCAAACCTTTGCTTCAATGGTTGTGGCCCTATATACCCAACTAATCCCACTTGTATCGAATTTTGTGTGCAAATGAGCCAAAGCCACATTCAATCAACTAATAAAAATTAATTGGAGTACACTTTAGCTTTTAGCCACGAGTAGTATTAAGATTCTTTTTTTCTAATTTTGTTATATACAAAAGCTAAATACAAATAACCATGCTTTGTTAATTATTAGTAGATAACTTGATGTACTCATTATTAACTCTTAGAAGCTTCATGAACCTTGTGAGTTGGTTTACGAAGATGCTTTCACACCCATTTTATGAGTTTTTGTTATGTGTCGTTACGTTTGAGGCGCGGGTGAAACAAGTGTTGATTATGGGTTTGGTTGAAACTAATTTGAATGTGTTTATATATAAATTATTGATTAAAACCTTATAATTTTAAAAACTAGAATATCGAATTCATAAGATTTAAATCTAGACTTGATTTCTAGCTTGAAGTCTTGTTGCATGTTCGTACGATGATTTAGATGATTGAAACCCTTTGCATATTGTTGTTGAGATATTGATCGATTGGTTAAGGATTTGGTGTGGCGTAATTTTTTCTTAAGAGTTTGTCAGATAGTTCAATTGAATCTATAGATTATATTCATACTCAATTCTCAATTCTCATGTGGAATCATAAAAAAGAAATTTCAATCAAACACATTAGCGTATGCAGAATTTTTCATAAGCATCAAAGTGCCAAACCACCAGGCAAGTGCACAACTTTGTTTACATCACTGTCCTCTAATTGTAATACTTTCTATTTTCATTTTAATTATTATTCATATTAATGTATATCTAGTAAAAGAAATTAAAATAATCAATGAAGCAATGTCACACGTGACACCCGTCGAGTCAAAATAAACAATTTTTACTTAGGCAAGATAAGTTACTTTTAGTCAGATACCTCTTAGCTCCCTTAAAACAACGTTCGATCCGTTACGACTAATAGGATTAAAATGGTTGAATCAATCAAATGACCCAACGGACATAAAACAACTCAATTATACTTTCTATCTATCCTCTGCCATGAAACCTACTTAGCATACAATTGAGACAAAATGTGAGAGTGATCAACAAGAAGAAAAAAAAAAGAGGGGACCTACCTAGCTAGTATTTATATATATACACCCCCACTCATTTTTATTAAGATAATAATAATGATCTTGACATTTTCACATGGATTCATGTATGTCCACATATGAATGAATGAATGAATTACATACAAATAATAATACTATAATTTTAACTTACCATTAGATTTCTTCCATGCAACTGTCCCTACTATTCCCCTAATTTCTCTTTCACCACAATCTTTCCAACCTAGACTGAAAATAACACAACACTGTGGAATACACCTTCATCAATTCTTTGAAAAATATGGCAATGTGACCATCAACACATGTCATTATTTCATTGGTGTAGCCAATAAATGAAATTTCATAATCAATAAGGAATCATTTTCTTTTAAAATTAACTCTGATTGTTGCCCAGAGTACATCAATTTCAACATGTCATTTTCATTGTTTATATTAGTATTATTATTAAGCTTTAACTACTTTAAACACTAAACAAGTTATTAGTACTAATAATTAATTGATTTATGTGCACTCACTCCCAAGAAGAACTATGATTTTACTGTAAGAGAAAGTTCTAATCATCTCGACGTAACTGTAACAGCCTACCCATCTAGTGTTATTGTCCGTTCTGGGTCTAGTCTGCATGACTTTAAAACGCATCACTAGTTGGTAAGGTCTGCTTACATGTATACCCAATATCGCTCTTATGTTTTGTCGATGTGGGATCTCTTATCTTAAGCTGGGTGTTACCACTTACCCATATAGAGCTTTGTAATTACTTCTTCAAATTGTTTTGGTCAATCAACATAGAATTCCAGGCTACCTAGTACTTTTACTTATTTGTACCAAAATATAAGGACTAAACTACATGTTCTGTTTTCTTTTCCTTCCCACCCGGGTCCAGTACCCGTAGTGGGCTCTGATTAAGTCTGGATAGGCACATTGCAAGACTCATTTTTGTGAGCGACACTTCTAATATGATTTTTTTAATTCTTAAGGTGAAATAATCGTAATCATCCCACCATAACTCTTGCACGTATAGTTTGTAGACATATAGTAGCAGTACTTCAGCTCCTAAATTAGGTACTGTTTCTTTACAATTTCAGTGTATATAAAGCAAACCCTTACAACAATTATTTATCATAGTCCCCTACATTTTTTTTTAATGCAAAAGCAAGAAAATCAGATTAGAGCTCTGTCTGATCTTTGCTACTTGCAGATAAACCAAATATTTCATGTGGCCCGATTTTTAGCTCTTTTTTTTTTTTCATTGACCAATTTCATTTAAACATGGCATTATAAATTTAAAAAAAAAAAGTTGAAGTGTCATCAAAGTGTTCATTACCAACATGGAACAATCAAGAAAACAAGATGAATCAGAGTTCAACTTAAGGGAATGGGCTCTTAAGGATAAACTTAACAGAGAAAAAACCAATTCAAGAAGGTACTCTGCATCTTATATTAGAAGTTTTAGAGAAGAGGCAAAATCTTTTAGATCAAATGTAACAATTTCAAGTACTG
This sequence comes from Solanum gracilifrons, assembly GCA_029582605.1. Classification (NCBI taxonomy): domain Eukaryota; kingdom Viridiplantae; phylum Streptophyta; class Magnoliopsida; order Solanales; family Solanaceae; genus Solanum; species Solanum gracilifrons. The sequence continues at coordinate 11,411 of JAJOOH010019848.1, read as the reverse complement.
CTTCCTCTCCTGGCTACACCTTAAGAGGTATGTAACATCATGAACACAAACGAAATCTTGAATTGCGTATAAAAACAGTATTGTACTAGTAGTACTAATCATTTTTTTATTTTTTTTACTACAGAGGAAATTGATCCATCAAAATATTCTTTTACCACTGCCCTCAAAGGTGAGTCATGATTTTGAACACAAACGAAATCTTGAATTGCGTATAAAAGCAGTATTGTTTTTTTTTTTTTTCTTTCAAGTGCAGCATTACAGGCAAAAACAATATATAGTTGGGAATACATGTCACCAGATGGTTTGGCTTTGAATTCGAAATGGAATGAAGCTGAGAAATATATATGTAATCCATTGTCAGGGGAAGTTCCTTTAGAATGTTTGTCTGCAAAAATACTAAGTGGAAGATCATTTAGACAACCATCAAGCAGAATTACTATTTCAGGTCCTCTTATTTATCCTTCTCAGATTCAGAGTACACCACAAGTCCAAACAAAGCACCATGTGAAAAAACCTTCTTTTTCTACACATGAAGAAGTTGAAATCAAAATCCCAACCAAAGGTGAGTTATGTTTTCACTTCTTTATTAATGGTGGTTAAAACGTGTGACCGTCTCATCTAATATCTTAACTACTTGAGTAGTTATTCAAAGTTATAATTGTCAAAAATACTTTTGAGAGTTTCCTATTTGAACTATCATGTTTTCACTTTTATCAACTATTTATCAAAACACACCTTAACTATCAACATTGTCGGCTAGGAAAAAGGAACAACTGATAGTTGAGGTGTGTTTTGATAAATAGTTGATGATAATTCAGGTAGGAAAAGTGAACATTTGATAGATCAAGTGAAAAACTCACAAAAATATGATACTTCGAATGTGTTTTTGATTATTATAATATCCTAATTTTTATTTATTTTCTTATACCTTCAATACACCCTCCCACATGCGAGTCTGATTATTTTTATGATCTAAACACGTAAAAAATCGTTTTGATCGGTAAGATTTGAACTCATGACGTCTTTCTTTTCTAATAGTACCACGTGTGATCATATCGTCTAAAAATTTAAGCCCTTAAACATAGTTGTGAGTTCAACACTATAACCATCATTTCTACTCACAATTTTGTTTTTTTGGTCTTTTTACACTTTGTAATTTTAGAGAAGAAAGAAGTTAGCATTACAAGAGATGTGGGAACACAGAGCATTTCAGCTTATGTAAGTTCAAATAGTCCAAGTCCTTCAATTGAAGAAATGTCTATGAAGCTAAGTGAAGCAGCTGACTCCTCAACTATGACTACTCCATCCATTAAGGAAATTTCCTCAGATCACTCTCCTATCACTACTCCTAAATTAAAATCTGAGCAAGAGGTAAGAAATTTATTACTTCTTCCTTTCTATTTTATGTGACAAAAAAAATGGAACTTGTGGTCTAAAACAGTTTTTTTTTAGATATTTGTGTGACTGCAAATCATTCTATTAAAGGTAAAAAGAGAATTTAGCATATTAGCATTTGTTAAGACCTGATAACCTATAGTTACTTCCTTCGTCACATTTTATGTGACACAGTTTAATTGCTCATAAGTTTAGCATATTAGAATGACATAATTATTAACCGAAAGAAAATATTAAAAGTTATTGTTACAAAACAGTTTAGAAGAGAATACATCACATCGAAATTTTAAATTTGTTTTGAATTGCCAAGACTTATGAAAATAATGACTCGATCCCAAATAAATTAAAATTAGCTATATGAATCATTACTGATCATGTTTCTTAATTATATTCATCTCAACCCATTGTAGAATTGTTTAAGATATTTTGGTATGTTTCAAAATGAATAAAGAGTGACATAAATTACAAAAAGAAAAAGGAAACCATATGTCAATAATTCTTAACTTTGGACCATGTCTTATAAATGATCCAAGGATCATGATGGATGAGGGACTATAGTACTTGAAAGACTAGATTATCTGAATTGACTATGCCCTATTAACTGTTGTGTGGGGTGGGATGGGGGTGGGTGGGGGGGGGATAGGGGGACTACATAATTAATTGGTCCTTTCCATCACTATATTCACCAAAGCACATGCCAATCCCTTGCTTTTGTGGGCACAAATTTAATTGTGTTGGACCTTGGCCTTTTTCATATTTGTGCATTTCTTTAGATTTATTTTTCTAAGAATGGTTAACAAGTTTTCTACCTACTATATTGGGAAAAAAGACTTACCTTATACCATAAAATTCTTAATGAGTATTCATATTATTGTTGTGTACAACCTCAACAATTAATGCAAAACAAGTATATTTCAAACACCAAAGCACAACCCCACAAGACAAAATCAACTTAATACATATTGTCTTTACCCTCTTTTCCCCCCTCCCCCTTTACAGCTCTATCTATGTGAAAACTACAGCAAATATATGCTTAGTTTTTTGTTTGTTTTTTTTCAAAATTAATGATAGTTTTAGTTTTATCTGTTCACTTGGAGTTGTATCAATTCATTTTGTATATGTTATATCTAATTCACTCTGATATATCGAGAACAAATACTTAAAACAGTTAATACATTGATACAAAGCGAATTGAATAGTACACTGAACTATTGCTACGTTTGGTAATTAACCAAACTACCACTATGATTGATTATTAGCCTCAACGTACCGCTATTCTTGAAATTTCCTCTTTATCTATTCTACCATGTAGCTTACTAGTTTATCAATCAATATACACAATTATAAGTTTAAATTCTATTTAAACAATTTAATTAATTAAAATAATAAAAGAGCATCGCTGATATAAAATTAAGAGTTCATAAGTTTTATATATAGTCATGTCATCTAAACAATATATACAAATATTAAAATAAGACATGTTATCTGCTAGCTACGATAGATAAAAATGACATAATAGTGTAAAAGGAGTATATACGGACAAGATATATTATTTATACATTCAAGTGTACATTGATTTCAGGATCTCATTTCTGACACTATTGTACAATAATGTGTGTGTATATATAGGTGGAAGTGAAAGAAATAGGAGAAGAAGACACAAAAAGAAATGAAGAAATTCAAGAAGAAGGAGAGAGAAGGAAAGTGAAATTGGGTGGGGGGTGTTTGTCATGGAAGAGTTTGTGGATGAGAAGAACAAGGCAGAGAGAGAAGCATAAATCAAGAAACAACAACATTTTTCTTTGCCATATAAATGGATGTTATAAACACTAAAATTCAAAAAATAATAATAAAAAAACATGTCCTTGGGGATAGAAAGATTCTCTTTCCATCACACCCTTTCTCTATTCTTAGATTCTAGTATATCTACCAAGGATCTATAAAACATGCATGTCTATTCTAATATCTTGTCATGAACATTTTTTTTATAGAGCTTTAAATTATCTTGATTCCTTTTATTTTTATTAAATATTTTGACTGAGAACCAGATATTTGTAGTCTTCCCGAATAATTACTTCTTTATTTTTATTGGTCTACAGTAATATTGTATATATAACAATATGCCCAATGAAATTTTACAAATGAGGTTTGGGGAGGCCAGTTAAAGTGTACGAGGACTTATCACTACCTCATGAAGATAGATAGGTTGTTCTCGAAAGACCCTCGGCTCAAGTGCAACAAATTCGAAGAACACAATGAAGGAAATATAACAACTAATAAGAAAAGTTGTGCAAGGCCTACAAGAAAAGAACAATAACAAAATAGTGCAGTAATCGAAATACAATAAACAAATATAATGATGGATAACAAAAGTAAGAACTACAAGAATACGACTAGTAACAACATACACCTACAGCCTAAATCCTTGAAAATCAAGACAATATTCCACTACAACCTAACTTTCAACCCTAATAGGTGACCTCCACACCCTCTTATCTAAGGTCATGTCCTCGTTAATATGACATTGTCATGCCCTGTCGAGTCATCTCTCCCCAATGCTTTTTCGATTTATCTCTACCTCTCCTTGTGCCTACTATATCCAACCTCTCGCACCTCCTCACATGGACATCTGCACATCTCCTCTTTACATGTTCAAATCGTCTCAATTTCACTTCTTTTATCTTGTTCATCATGGATGTCACTCTGGATAACCTCATTTCTAATCTTATTACTCCTAGTATATCCATACATTCATATTAGCATCCACATTTCTGCACTAACATCCTCATAAGTGAGTAATTTTTATTTAATAATACTAAAATTTTGAGATTAGAAAATAATCTCGTTATTGTATTATTTTATCCAAGGATTGTTTTTTTATATTTTAAAAATATATATAATAATTCAATTCTTTTCTAGCCATTGATAAAAGATTAAGGGACTTGTCCTATTCAAATTGCGAAGGGATTATCATTTCCCAAACTCAAAATGTCAAGTGGGTAAAGTGGATTTATTTAACGGAAAAGGGCCAAAAATACCCATGTACTATTCGAAAAGGTTTAAAAATACCCCTCATCCATCTATTGGGCTAAAAATATCCCTCAGTCAATCTTTTTGGTCCACTATTACCCTTTAAACTAACAGTTTTATATTTTTTAATTATTATTATTATTAATTATTACATGACGTCTTTCTATTGGATAAAGTTTAATTCCAATCCACCAAACTTTCTTTTACCCCACCCGACCCATATTGACACCCCTTGACTCAAACCCATATTAAGATAAAATAATTTTTTATACAGTACCAATCTTTATCAAGATCAATATGGACAGTACATTGAAGATAAGAAAAAGATTTTAATAAATTATTCCATCTTAGAAATTAAATTAATCAACATAGTACCAAACTTTACATAAATGGACAGTACATTGAAGATTTTAAAACACACCAACATACATACACATTTATACGTAGTTGGATTGGGACATTGAAACAAGAAGATGAACCAAGATATGAGTGGGCATTGTGATCAGTAGCAGCAAGATCAAATGAAACGTGTAAATGGGATAAAATAGATTATGTGTTTAAAGCTAAAATAAATTGGGTGAAATTGATCTTGAAATCACTTAATAAGAAAAGGGGAAGAAGAAAAATAGGATATTAGGTTTAAGGGAGAAGAGATAATTCAATCTTTTTTATTTCTAATGGATCTTGTAATTGGGTTTGGGTCAAGGGATATCAATATGGGTCAGGTGGGGGTAGGAAAAAGTTTGGTGGGTTGGAATTAAATTTTATCCAATAAAAAGACGCCACATAATAATTAATAATAATAATATTTAAAAAATATAAGATTGTTAGTTTAAAGGGTAATAGTGGACCAAAAAGGTTGATTGAGGGGTATTTTTAGCCCAATAGATGGATGAGGGGTATTTTTAAACCTTTTCGAATAGTACAGAGATATTTTGGGCCCTTTTCCGGAAATTAATGATAAATTAGGAAGAGTGATTTTATAAGTGAAAAACAGTAAATTGAATGATCTTATTATATAACTTTTTTTTTTATAATTGAATAACATTTTAAGATATTTACTCCGACAAGAAAAATTATAAGTGGAATCATGAATAGGAAGCAACTCAAGGATATGGGGTCATATAGGGGATCTTTTTTCACTTTTTTCATGTTCACTTTTGGTTTCCCTTTGCAGTATATTAGTCATGAATTGACGATAAATTGAACTTCTTTTGTAGGGAGTAACTTTGTTTTCTGACAAAAGTTGGGTAAGGTATCACGGGCATGATGTTGTGTATATGAACTATATATGATATACACTCCATCCTATTTATTTAACATAGAGATGCAAACAATATATAATGTATCAATTTGTATATATAGTTGTATCCAAAACGTGCGTGTCTTCATACACTTGGAACTTTTTTTGTTTACATATATTTGTGGAAACATTATTACATGCATATAATAGGATAATGAAAATAATACAAAGTACATATCAATTTTGGTGTATAACCTAAATCCTTAAAATCAATAGAGTTTCATATTCAAAACTCACTTACAAGTCAACTTGTGAATAGGGGTGTTTGATGGATTGGTTTGGATCGGTAATTGATTAAAATCAAAATCAAACAATTTGATCGATTTTTAAATTATTAAAATCGAGCCAAATAAATATAATATACATTTATTGATTTGGTTGTTATCGATTTCAATTAAGATAATTGGTTATTAATCATACACGAAAATAAAAGGAATGATTCATTCAAAAGAAGAAAAAAAAGAAGATAGCAATTCACCTAAAAGGAAATGAATTATGTACGTGCCATTTTGGATCTTATAATTCTTGTACCAGAACACCAATTATGTTTAAATTCTTGTTAGTTAATCTAATGTACTTAACAACATAAACTTATTGAAAAATGTATAAGCTAACGATATTGTTGCACAAATAACAGATGCATCATAATTTATTTTTTTCATTAGAGTGATGCATTTTTCGCATAAAAAAAAATTCATTAAAATAATATATAATTTGTCAGTTCAGTTATTTCTTCAATTTTTTGAACAAAACCAAAACAATTACTATCAAATTTTAGAAATGTAAAACTAAACCAAACTAAATAAAAATGGTTTTGGATCGGTTTTTATCCAATCCGTGAATATCCCTAACTTGTGAGGATAAATTATGGATATTGATAATATTCTGTATATAAATAAATATCTCTACGAGTTATGAACAACAAGATGTCGTTGTAGTATAGTGGTAAGTATTCCCGCCTGTCACGCGGGTGACCCGGGTTCGATCCCCGGCAGCGGCGTTTTTGTATTTTTTTAGAAAAATCTTCTTGAGCCTATCTTCATGGTATCTGTTTCATTGCCCGATAAAATAGACGTTTATAGTTGATAAGAAATCCTTAAAATAGAAGGGAAAGGGGATCCTTGATGTTAAGATAAAAGTAATTGGTCACGAGTTTAAGCCGCAAAAATATTCTCTGGTAGTAAATCAAGATAAAGTTTGCATACACAATCTAATGTGATCCTGTCCCTCCCTAGATCCTACATGTAGCGAGACAACTACTACTCCTAAAAAAGAACTGATTAACAAATAAAAGTAAAGAAGTGTGATTGTCATATCATCTCTGTTTCTTTTATGCTGGCTATTCTTGCATTCTCTCGGTCCTGCTTGAATGTCCAATACAAGGGTGTATAAAATAAACTACACAAGCCGAAAGGCAGGGCCATCATTGAAAAGAGGCCTTTTGACAATGCTAAGGCCTCTTTTGCAGATCCTAACACTGGATCAACAGACTTGGTGTCATAACCATATAGTTTCTCCGCGAGAATTCCTACAACTGGCGCTGCAAAGGATGAAAATGAGACCTCAAAGGCGCGATCAAATGCATAAATCATGGTCCTGTGTTTTGAAGGCACAACTTCTGCAAACATGGGGCCATTTGAAGCAGTAGAATTCCAGCTGATTGTTAGCCCCATCAGGAATAATGTCACAGCAAATGTGTAGTAGCTACTCACAGACTGGGGGACAATTCGAAGAAGGAACCATGAGAATGGGATGCCCATAAAAGCACTAAATTGCGCACACATGATACGCCCTGAATGAGGGTACGTGTGAGATATTCTATCTGCAACTACGCCACCAAAAAAGGATCCTATCGCACATCCTGCAGCAAATAGACTGACAAGTGCTGCTGCACTGTTGTGATCAAAACCTGCATCATCATTTCACGTTTATATAATCGACTCAATGGACAGTCATGAACTTCAAAACATGAAATGCAGGCTACTCACCAATTAATTCAAACCACAACGTAAAAAAAACCATGGCTGTCCACGGTAAGGACCCAACCAAACCTTGCAAAACAATGAACTGAAACGTTTTCACTTTCATGACAGCTTTCATTGCTGTCCATGACTCCATCCAAATCGACATTGAATTGGTATTTCCCTTCTCTATCAATCCCTCCCTAAAATAGGATCACGAAAAGAGTTAAACGATGTTTAACTAGAGCAAAGGAAATGAAGCTACAACAAGCAGCCCGTACCTGTCATTACTGTTTTTCGTATTATCATGCTCTATGTTGGCTCTTTTTCTTGGATCAACAACAAATGTAAAGACAAGAAATGCAATAAAAATACTGAAAGTTGCCATAATGACGAATGCAAAGCGCCATCCAGGAATGCCCCAGAATTTATAACCAGCCATAACAGTAGCAATAGCTCCACCTCCTATCCCACCGACAGTTCCAACAAGACTAAGAAATCCAAATCCAGTTCCTCTGGACTCATCCATATAGCTATCTGCTATAAATGACTGGAGTGCAGGTATCACAATTGCGAGTCCAAATCCATTTACTGCCCTCCAAAATCCAACCTGCATAAAATAGTTACTAGCGCCGACTGCACCAGTTGATAGGGACCAGAACAGGATACCGATTGCAAGAACAGTGGGACGGTCATAGTTTATAACTAAAATACCTGCCACTGGTGATGCAATCCCCTGGACGAAATTCCTTATGAATGTGAGATAACCAAGATCAGATGGACCAGCCTTAAATGTTTCACTGACTTCTTTGTATACAGCTGGTAGGAGATTTTCGTCAGCACGCTCCATTATAGCTGCCATGTTGATGATGATCAGGGAAAGAGAAATCCCAAATACTCTCCTTGTTCTGTAATGGATCGATAAACATTTTAAAATCGAATAAGAAGAACATATAGGTAACAAAATATAAATGCAGAATTCTTCTCTAAGTATATTTAAAGACCTAAAACTAAGAGGGATAACATTGTTTATCGCAAGTAATTTCTTATCATTTGACGATCAAAATCTTGATTACATGGATATGACATTAATAAAAGAACAAACTTTCATGCTCAGTAAACATAAATGCCTCATGATACTCTACAAGATATGCATGAAAGTTCAGAATACAAATTAACATCTAGTAGCAATGAACCTACAAAGTCTGAATTTCAAACTGCTGGACACAACATCACAGGTGCTGCTTCCCTTGCTAGTTGCTATGTTTTTTTTCCTCAATGTTTTCTTACTCCATTGTACTTGGATTTGCTACACTTGACCCGAAGGTATTTCGGAAACAACCGTTTTATCTCTACGAGGTACTGGTAAGGTCTGCGTACACTCTACATTCCCCAGACCCCACTTATGGGATTCTACTCACAGAAATTGAAAGTCTCTTCCTTAGCAGAAAATCCCTTTCAAACTAAAGGAAATACCAATTCTCACGGGAAATCTTAGTAGCTGAGTTGGTTAGCTACCTGAACTTTCACCTTGTTGATGAGGGTTCCATTTCTCCATCCCCTGCCCCCAATTTTACAAAAAAAAAAAAGTAGCAATTCTCATAATTTCACATCTAATAGTAGACACCAACCCTTACATATGAAAATTAAAGCCATCAGTATTCAGTGATTAGCCTACATCTTTCCATACTGCATAATGATATAACAAGAAACTATACAAGTCAGTTTATGACATATATGTATAACTGCATTGAAATTTTTTGTCTTCTGATCTGTTTTTATGCTACGGTTAGTTCAAATGTAACTAAGTTGATTACTTGACTGTATAATTGACATGATTATTTAGCATTATTCGAAAACCCTTTGATCCCCGAATTCGGAGTATCCTACTTTCAAGCAATTCACAGTGTTCAACAAGCAATCGATATTCTCAGATAGTGTAATGAGTATAAAAATGAACGATCAAACAGCATGAGGAAAGTCCATAATCACTCCAAAAAATATATAAACTGTATAAATAATCAATGGTACAATTACCATTTTCAAAAATAAAGAGTGAAGCTAACCTCATGATGCTTGAGTACTTGCAGAATTTTGGATCCAAAAATTGGAGGAGGAAATCCCAAAGAAGAGGTCAACGGTCCTCTTCCCCCATTCACTCACCATTGGGTTCATAAACTTAATATCCTATTCCCGACTTGACACAAAGTTTAAGAATATAAAAAAAAATAAAAAATCTTTAAATCTTATAGTTCTAAATTAAATATTAATATAGTGTGTATAAAAAAAAAACACTATAACAAAACTAATTTTTAACGATAATAAATATATACATTAACAAAAGAGTATTAAAGTCTTTGCCGACATTAGTTAATTACCATGAATCAAATATTGTTATAGGCTTTAGTGCTAATTGCCTCTAAAATTACATATTTCTAAACAGTTGAACTTTTACCGTTAATTAATTACTGCTAAAAAAAAGTCATTTAAAATTGAAAGGGAGGAAGTATTTGATAAAGTCGAGTAAACGCACGTGCTTGGGTTTTGGTAGGGAACCATTTAACGTGGGAGCAGAGAAATTTCTTTAGGAAATTAAGCAAATGTGATGAGATTTATGAAGTTTAGGAAGATTGAATATTCAATATTAATCTAATCAATGAATATATACTATAGTTTAACCAATAGCAACATAACATTGCTTTGTTAATAGAAAAATTACCTATTTTATTTATATATATAGGAGTATTGAGTTTTGCAGGCTTGGACAATTGATGAATATATATGACAAAATTACAATGATTCAAAATGTCGTCTGGTCTTGTTAAGACTGACACTAGTAATATGGATATGGATAATATCATCTTATACAATAGAGGTCCTTTGATTTATTGGGTTTGTAGTTTATTTTTAATCATTGAATTGTTTAATACATGCACGTGATTTGAGTCAAAACTATTTGATTCCAACATACTTATATATATAGCTAATGCACTAGGTTTGCTCCCACGGTGATAGTATACATATAACTTTTTTTACACAATAAGTGAAAAATTGCTTACACCCAATCGATGTATATATTATAAGTTTTTTTTACGGTTATAGCACTGTAATTTAGAAATAACGAAATGTGTAAGCGATAGCCGATAAAGCTAAAATATGTGTATATTTTAAACCTCACTTATGGAACGATACTAAATATGTTATTATTATGGTTAAGTACATACAATTTAAACTGAGATCTGAAACCCAAAACATCAGTTAATTTCACTAAATACTGACCAATCATATGTTTAATCTGTAACACTGATTTTTTAAGCATGCTACAAATTAATCCCAAGCTAAGCTATTAGGCTTTGGACCATCGGCAAATTTTGCAGATCAACCTAAGCTACGGCCCATTGAAGTAGTGTGGGCTAGCCAGTTTTTAACTGTATGATTGAAAAAGGATAAATCACATAAATATGCTATATTAAAAAAATATTTATCATTTATGTCAATATAATTTTTCTAACTAAATATAACATTTTTTTGGAATTAAGAAAAATGTATAGTCGCTTGCCTCTTTCGGCCCTTTTTCCTCTTCCTCTTTATTTTTTAATTCTTCTTCTTCATCTTTCTTTCTCTATAATTATTATCTTCCTACTCTTCTTTTCTCTTTTTTTTTTAAAAAAAAAAATTCTTCTTCTTCTTTCAAATTTTCATTTAAATAACAAATCAATTTT
>JAJOOH010019847.1:0-21129 GCA_029582605.1 Solanum gracilifrons | reverse complement strand
GCACAAACGAGCAAGCAGCGGATATATTTACGAAGTCTCTTCCTCAGGCTAAGCATGAATATTTCAGGTTGCAATTGGGAGTGTGTGATTTTGAATCAAGGGGAAGTGTTAGTTGACTGATTCAAAAGTTTAATGTTGTTAGTGGCAGTACTTTTAGGAGTCTTTTATGTTTTCAGTTAACTAGCTCTAGGAATCCTAATTAGTTGATAATAGTTAGTTAGCAGGTCATGGGTTAGTGCTAAACTAGTGCCCTATTTTTTCTCTAAATTTGTTTCTTTCCAAGTTCTATTTAAAGACTTGCAGCGTTGTCTTCTGCAGCAATAGAAAAAGATCAAGTTTCTCTCTGTTAACGTCTTACTCGAGTAGTCGCTCATATCTTCTGCCAACAAAAAAGGCTACCAACTTTCATTGTGATTCTAGTTATTTTGTTATGTATCTGAATTCTTTACGTTTTAATGTATCTGGAGACAATTCTACGATGTATCTATATAATGTCTAGTTTTTTCCAACTCATCAATTTATAATTCAGCTGCAATTGTTGATTTCAGATTCATAAAAGAAATATTGTTTCCAACAATGATTTCATCGCTTTTGTATTATTCGTAATTCACTTTAAACACCACACTCCAAAATGTCTGAATGTTCATGATGTATCTTCTTCCAAATTACCAAATTTTGAAGCAGAGTTAAAAAGATTTTGGACGATTTGCTTGAATTAGTTTGAATTTTTAATATGTTACGTGTTATGAGGGATCTAAGTTCTTGAATTGACTCTATTAGGATAATAATTAGTTTTAGTCCGCTAATTTTGAATATTAAGATCAATTAGAGTTCTTAGCAAATTTGGAATTTTATTCTAAAATTACTCATATCTTTCAATTTCTATCTTTAATCTTTATAATTTCACCTCTACTTCTTGTTCTTATTTTAAGTAACCTGATTCTTATCAATATTGTACTACACAAATAAGGAAAAATTATGTTTTATATATATGGTGTTAAATATTGAGTTTTTCTTCTTCAGCAAAGAAGATGAACGGTATCTGATTGGATATTTGAAGCCATGATTGACTTCAAATTTTGCTGGGGATAAATCCAAAGAAAGAAACGATTTTTTTGCTGAAAATTGAATGATGAACAAAATGCCAAACAAATTTTGCTTTCCACGTTTCATATAATACAAAACAAAGTACTTTTTCCGTTTCAATTAACATCACGAGATTCAAGAGGTGACTCTGCTTCGTTTTGGTCTATATATATTCATCTCATTCTTTCAGCAAAATAAAAAAAAAGAATTTAGCTGTGCAAAAGCTTCAGATGTCTCTCAAATTCTTCAAAGCTCTTTTTGATTCTTTCCTGTGGCTCCTTCAACAACTCAATGTTGAGCAAAAGGCAGTGATTTTCTCCTGTTTTTTTGGTTTTTTAGCTTTACTTTGGTTTTTCATCAGTAACTCAAACAAGGGACTGCCACCAGGGCCTAAACCTTTGCCCTTGGTAGGTAATCTCCATTCTCTTGATCCTCAACTTCACACCTATTTTGCATCTCTGTCCCAAACTTATGGCCCGATTTGTAGACTCTGGCTTGGTAAAAAAGTTGGGATTATTATTACTTCACCAGCCTTAGCTCGCGAGGTTCTTAAGGATAAAGATACCATTTTTGCTAACAGAGATGTCCCTGCTGCTGGAAGAGAATTTTCATACGGTGTCAATGACTTACTTTGGACTCCTTATGGACCGAAATGGCGAATGTTGAGGAAGGTTTGTGTTCGTGATATGCTTAGTTGTTCTACATTAGATTCTGTTTATGCACTAAGGAAAAGGGAGCTTAGACAATCAATCAAATACTTGTATAGTCGAAAGGGTTTACCAGTGAATGTTGGTGAACAGATGTTCTTGACTGTGCTTAATGTGATTACAAGCATGTTATGGGGTGGCACAATGAAGGGTGAGGAAAGAGCTAGTGTTGGAGCTGAGTTTAGGCATGTTGTGACTGAGATAGCTGAGTTGATCAGTATTCCCAATCTTTCCGATTTTTACCCAGGCATGGCTTGGTTTGATTTCCAGGGTGTTGTAAAGAAGATGAAGGTGGTTCTAAAGAGATTTGATAAGATATTTGAAAGCATGATTGATCAAAGACAAAAATTGGACAGAAATGGTGTTGGCCAAGAAAGCAAAGACTTTCTGCAAGTTTTGCTGAAGTTGAAAGATGAAGCAGATCCCAAAATGCCTCTGACCATGACTGAAATCAAAGCCTTACTTATGGTATGTTTATCAGTGGTGCAATCTGCGAAATTCGTTTTTTCTAAATGAACCAAAAATAATTCTACCTCTCCCTAGTTATCACTGCATTATTATTGAGTAGCAAAGATTGCATTTGTCATCAACCATTCATACTTTACCTATATGGATTAATTATAAGCTTACACAGTTATACTGATCATGATGGCAGATCTTTTCTTTTTTATATTATAAGGATCAAAATCATTGTGTCAATATGGGAAATAAATTTCAGAAGAATCAGATTCATTAATTCATGTCCTGAGTTGTTGGTTGCGTTCTTCGGCTAGAAAAATTCTTCATTTTCATTACATGTGGTACTGGTTACAACAGTTTGCATTTTACTTTAAATAGTCCATCTCCTTACATGTTAGGCAGTTAACGGATGAAATATTGGCTTATAGTGATGTTAGTCATAATAAGAGGATCAAATGCTAATACAAGTTAAAATTAGGATTGTAAATGTATTGAAGAATTACTGTGGCAGATGTGTAATAGATATTAGATTCATATATTCATGTTCTGAACTGCTAGTTGCTACCATGTTATTGGACTGCCTTAAGGAAAGAGTCTGCAATTTTAGCATCAGATATTATGTGAAGACAATAACTGTGAATTAAAACTGTCAACCTTGAACTGAACTCCAATATACAGTTATACAAGTAAAAAACTGCTGTACATGATAATAACTTCACAAATACTATGGACAGGATATGGTTACTGGTGGAGCTAGCTCAACGTCCAATGCCATTGAGTTTGCCATGGCTGAAATTATGAACAAACCAGACGTCCTGAGGAAATTACAACAAGAACTAGAGACAGTTGTGGGAAAAGATAATATTGTGGAAGAGTCTCATATTAAGGAATTATCATATCTTTATGCAGTTATGAAAGAAGTCTTGCGTATACATCCAACTGCTCCACTATTGGTGCCACATTGTCCTAGTGAAACATGCACTGTGGGAGGATACACTGTTCCTAAAGGATCTTGTGTTTTCATAAATGTATGGGCTATACACAGAGATCCTTCTATCTGGAAATATCCAACTGAGTTCCGTCCAGAGAGATTTTTGGACAATAAATGGGATTATAGTGGAAATGATTTCAACTATTTCCCATTTGGTTCTGGCAGAAGAATCTGTGTGGGGATAGACATGGCAGAGAGGATGTTCATGTATTCACTTGCTTCACTGGTTCATTCTTTCGACTGGAAATTGCCTGAAGGAGAGACATTAGGAGTTACAGAGAAGTTCGGTATTATTTTGAAGAAGAAAATGCCTCTGGTGGCTATACCGACTCCAAGATTGTCCAATCCAGCACTCTATGAGTAAGATAAAAATGTGTCTGTAGAGAGTCGCATTCTGTATGGTGATTATGTCTTTTGTATGATGAATTATGAAAATGGGATCCATTTTAAATTGATTCAAAGGTTTCTATACAGTTTGTGCCCATCAGAGATGAAATTCCTGAGGATAACATAATCTATTAAATTCCCTACCATTTAAATTAATTACAAAATTTTCCTTTTTCCATCTTTCTTTATTAACCTGCGGATACATCTCTCTAACTCTCCCCACACCACGCTTAACCCCCCCAAAATCACGCCTATAACTTAACAATGTATCAACAATTTCTTCCAAGTCAGCATTTTTGAATTACAACCGTGTTATTCTTGAACTTATCATCAATTTCAAGTTCTAGGTAGAAGAACTTCTTCATAATCTTTTTTGCTTTTAATATATCAGAATTTTGAATCAAAATAGTTTCAATTTATTGTTCTTCAACTCAATTTGACGACACATGTGGACTCACTACCATTGTTTAGTATTGGTCTTACTCAATTAGTTCCTCAAACGAAATATTTTGTTCCTCATGAGTTTGATTCGAATAATGATGATTTTGCTGAAAATAGATTCAAACACCGCAACGATCCTTTAATGATGAAGAAATTGTGGAACAAAAATTACGGAAGGATGTTAGTTCAAGTGTGAAATCACTAGCTATAAAAGCTTCAAAATAAAAGGGGGTAAGTCGATGGTGTTACCACTCGGCTTTCTCTACCAAGGTTCAAATTTCTAATGTATCTGGTTGATATTGTGTGTTTACTTATGTATCATGTTTATGTTTCAACAATCAGATACATTACAACTTTGTTTGTGTTCAATATATATGTTTAAATGTTATTGTTGATACATAACCTCAATTATTTCAAACCTAAATCAATATAAATCATGTTTATAGTTAGTATTTGATACATAGCTATGAGAACCTTCATTATATTTAGTACCTGATACATACACCTATTATTATTTATCTAAAAAAAAAAGCTGCCAACTTTCATTGTGATTCTAGTTATTTTGTTATGTATCTAAATTCTTTTAAGTTTCAATGTATTTGGAGACAGTTCTATGCTGTATCTACCTGATGTCTATTTTTTCCCAATTCATCAATTTATAATTCAGCTGCAATTGCTGATTTCATATTCATAAAAGAAGTATTGTCTCCAACAATGATTTCATCACTTATGTATCGTTCGTAACTTTTAGACATTCAACTCCAAAATGTCTCAGAAAAATCGAGAGGTTCATGATGAATCTTCTTCTAAATTTGGAATTTTATTCTCAAACCCCTTCAACAACTCAATGTTTAAAGGGTGTGTTTTCCTCTTGTTTTCTTGTTTTTTTAGCTGTACTATGGTTTCTTTGGTGTTTCATCAGTAACTCAAACAAGGGATTGCCACCAGGGCCTAAAGCTTTGCCCTTGATAGGTAATCTCCATTCTCTTGATCCTGGACTTCACACCTATTTTGCATCTCTTTCCCAAACTTATGGCCCCATTTGTAGACTCTGGCTTTGTAAAAAACTTGGGATTATTATTACTTCCCCTGCTTTAGCTCGTGAAGTTCTGAAGGATAAAGATACCATTTTTGCTAACAGAGATGTGACTGCTGCTGGAAGAGAATTTTCATATGATGTCAATGACATACTTTGGACTCCTTATGGACCGAAATGGCGCATGTTGAGGAAGGTTTGTGTTCGTATATATATATACTCTTACACTGAAAGGGGTATATGTTTGTATTTATTTTGCTTTTATGAGGTATTTGCTTAGTTTTCCCTTTATTCTTTCCTTTTTGTCTTGTGCAGATTTAATTAAGTACTCTTTTGATTCTTAATTATAAAATGACCCTCGGATCTTATTCATCAAAAAAAAGGAGCTACTTTAAACTATAAAATTGACTAAAAGTGAAAATAACTAACTATTGCACAAATTCAATATTCAAATGAGGATACTAAAATACAACATGCTAGGGTAATGTATACAAAGAAACAAATCATGGTAAATTCTCAATAATAATAGCAACTTTCCAATAGAAAGTTGTACAATAACAACAAACAAGAAACATAAATGTTAAACTAAACAAATAAAAAAAGACAAGAGAAGAGATGGAGATTTTCTCATGTTTTTTTTTTTTTCAATTGGTTTAAGTGTACATTATTGTGTCAAATGTTACTATTTATAGGATAGCATTGAGGAACACAAAGAGTTGTCAATGAATATGATATTAATCCATTTGAGATTATGGATGAGAGATGAGAGTAAAAATCATAATGAATATAATTACTGGGAGATACAAATATTTACATAATGAAGAATTAGTGGTAATAAAATTTATGTATACTAATATGGTGATTTACTTTTTACTATTTAATTTATTAAACAATTTATAACATTTAAATGTAATGTAGAAGTAAAACTATAATCTAAGGATAAAATATGTAAAAGAATTCAAATATATTAAATGTGTAATGGAAAATCATTATGACTAATTATTAAAAAATTCATAGTAACTATTATTATGAAAAATCATCATTATTACTGCGTGGAAGATGTAAAGATTGTTGGTTTTTTCTTGCTAATAATAATTTACAGTTTAATAATGAGTATTGAATTGTAAGTCTAGCTGAAAATAGGAGTATTAATTACTATAATACGAACAATCAAAATTCATTGAATCCCAAAATAAATATTAAATGAAAAAAATAATATTTTAAATAATTTCAAGAAAAAAGTAAATTAATAGTTACAGAGTATTGTCGCAATTCAACTGTTGACTTAGTACATGAAAGATGTAAAGATTGTTAGTTTTTTCTTGCTAATAATAACTTACCATTTAATAATGAGTAGGGGTGTTCACGGTTTGGTTTGGGTCGGTTATTGGTCAAAACCAAAACCAAACCAACTTAATCGATTTTAAAATTATCAAAACCAAACCAAACCAAATATAATATACATTTATCGGTTTGGTTGTTTTCGGTTATTAACCATACATAAAAATAAAATAAATAATTCATTCAAAACATGAAAAAAGTAACAACAATCCATTCAAATAAAAAATATAGTTAGAATGACTGGCATTACAAAACTTTCGATCATTGAATTTACTGAATAAAACTTTAAAATTCACTATTTTGGCATAGAAGGAAGAGACAGTGACATTTTTAGTCTCACAAAGAATTTTCATAGACACTCATATACATGAAACCAATAAGAAAAATGTTCTCACCTTGGACATTTTTTCTTTCATAAGTAAATTATAAAAATAATTTTGATGAAACATATATAAAATATTTAAAATTGTTTATGAATATAATATATTATGTATGTATAATAATAAAATTTATGTATATAACTTGTTGGTTCGGTTCGGTTATTTCTTCGATTTTTTTTCGAACAAAACCATAACCAAACCAAATACTATCGGTTCTTAACAATCTAAAACCAAACCAAACCAAAACCTAAATTAAATCGGTTCATTTAATTGGTTTGGTTTGGTTTGATTTTTCGGTTTGGATCGATTTTTATCCAAACCATGAACACCCCTAATAATGAGTGTTGTTGCATTGTAAGTCTAGCTGGAAATAGTAGTAATAATTAACGAACTGTCAAAATTCATTAAATGAAAAAAAGGTCTATTTATATTCATCTCATTCTTTCAGCAAAGTCAAAAATAAAAAATAAAAAAAATTTAGGGGTGCAAAAGCTTCAGATGTCTCTCGAATGCTTCAAACCCCTTTTTGATTCTTTCCCATGGCTCCTTCCACAACTCAATGCTGAGCAAAAGGGTGTGTTTTTCTCCTGTTTTCTTGGTTTTTTAGCTTTACTTTGGGGTTTCATCAGTAACTCAAACAAGGGATTGCCACCAGGGCCTAAAGCTTTGCCCTTGATAGGTAATCTCCATTCTCTTGATGTTTCATCAGAAACTCACATCTATTTTGCATCTCTTTCCCAAACTTATGGCCCCATTTGTAGACTCTGGCTTGGTCTAAAAGTTGGGATTATTATTACTTCCTCTGCTTTAGCTCGCGAGGTTCTTAAGGATAAAGATACCATTTTTGCAAATAGAGATGTGTCTGCTGCTGGAAGAGAATTTTCATATGGTGTCAATGACTTAATTTGGAGTCCTTATGGACCGAAATGGCGAATGTTGAGGAAGGTTTGTGTTCGCGATATGCTTAGTTGTTCTAATATAGATTCTGTTTATGCACTAAGGAGAAGGGAGCTTAGACAATCGATCAATTACTTGTATAGTCAGAAGGGTTTACCAGTGAATGTTGGTGAACAGATGTTCTTGACTGTGCTTAATGTGATGACAAGCATGTTATGGGGTGGCACATTGAAGGGTGAGGAAAGAGCTAGTCTTGGAGCTGAGTTTAGGCATGTTGTGACTGAGATAGCTGAGTTGATCAGTATTCCCAATCTTTCTGATTTTTACCCGGGCTTGGCCTGGTTTGATTTCCAGGGTGTTAGAAAGAAGATGAAGGTGTTGCTAAAGAGATTTGATAAGATATTTGAAAGCATGATTGATCAAAGACAAAAATTAGGCAGAAATGGTGTTGGCCAAGAAAGCAAAGACTTTTTGCAAGTTTTGCTGAAGTTGAAAGATGAAGCAGATCCCAAAATGCCTCTGACCATGATTGAAATCAAAGCCTTACTTATGGTATGTATATCAGTTGTGCATTCTACTAAATTTGCTTTAAATAGTTCATCTTCTTACTTGTTAGGCAGTTAACGGATGAAAAATTGGGTTATAGTGATATCAGTCAAAATAAGAGGATCAAATGCTAATAAAAGTTAAAATTAGGATCATAAATGTATTGAATAATTATTAGATTCATATACTTATGTTCTGAACTGTTAGTTGCTACCATGTTATTGGACTGACTTAAGGAAAGAGTCGGAAAATTTAGCATCAGATAATATGTGAAGACTTAACTGTGAATTATGACTGTGAACCTTGAACTGAACTCCAATACACAGTTCTACAAATAAAAACTTGTTGTACATGATAATAAATTCACAAATACTATGGACAGGATTTGGTTGTCGGTGGAACTGACACAACCTCCAACGCAGTTGAGTTTGCTATGGCTGAAATTATGAACAAACCAGACGTCCTGAGGAAATTACAACAAGAACTAGATACAGTTGTGGGAAAAGATAACATAGTGGAAGAGTCTCATTTTCAACAGTTACCATATCTCTATGCAGTGATGAAAGAAGCCATGCGCATACATCCAGCCCTCCCACTCTTGGCTCCTCATTGTCCTAGTGAGACAATCACTGTTGGAGGATACATTGTTCCGAAAGGGTCTCGTGTTTTCGTAAATGTATGGGCTATACACAGAGATCCTTCTATCTGGAAAAACCCAACAGAGTTCCGTCCAGAGAGATTTTTGGATACTAAATGGAATTATAGTGGAAATGATTTCAACTATTTCCCGTTTGGTTCTGGCAGAAGAATGTGTGCGGGGATAGCCATGGCAGAGAGGATGTTCATGTATTCACTGGCTTCGCTCATTCATTCTTTCGATTGGAAATTTCCCGAAGGAGAGACGTTAGACCTTAAAGAGAAGTTTTGTATTGCTTTGAAGAAGAAAATCCCTCTGGTGGCTATACCTACTCCAAGATTGTCCAATCCAACACTGTATGAGTAAGATAAAAATGTATCACTGTTATGTGCTAATGTCTTTCAAAGACAAATATTAATGAGCATTGAATAATTCTCTGAAGTTTCCTATTTATAGATAATGAGTGATGTTTTCTTCTAATTATGACCGAAATAATCAAGTATCATATGCTGAAGCTAGCAAAGCAAACTCAGAAGACCATGAGTAAGAAGATAAATAAGAAATATGTCAAATGAGACATAAATATTTAATGTGATTCGGTCAACATGTGCTTCAACCAAGTCCATGACTCTTTAGGGTCATTGACTAGCTATATGTTAGTTTTACACTCTATAATACTAAACAGGGGTAAAGTGCTCCCTCCGTTTCAATTTATCCTACTCTCCTTTCCTGTCTGTTATAAAAACATATTTTTTTAGCAACTCTTTAATTCCAATCACAAAATTACAAGACATTTTGATATATTTAACATCAGAATTCTTTAGGGGTGTAAAAAAATCAGAATTCTTTCTCCACTTGAAGCATTCATTCAGCAAACCTGACAAAGTAACAGAGCCTAGTGCTTTAATTCTTAGGGTCATTCACCTGTGATTCTTTAAAAAAAAAAAAACTGAAAGTTTTGGTTTTGTTAACTATTATTTGTCAACCGTTGGTCCTAAACATTTAGGGCTCTTGGTCTTGGTTAAATGTTACGATCCAATTTAGGATCGTGATCGGCGCTAAGGGGGAGAATTCCACAGCAAGCCTTACCAAAATTCTACAGAAAATCGGGCAGAGTTTCCTTTGTTTTGGGGACTATCCTAAATTTTTCTTGTCTCAGAAATCCACAACACAACTAATAACAACTATAAATTAAGACATAATATTCATCGATGATCTAATTATCATGTAATAATACCAATTTATCTCCAAGTACGAAAAAGAAGTTCAAAATTAGTTATTTGACTACAATACGAAAGAATAATCATGACTCGAATAAAAGAAGTGACAAATGGAGCGACTCTAAAAGTTTTAAAGAACAAAATAAATCATAGCAATTCAATATGTCTCTTGCCACGTGAAGCAATGCGAAACTCACCATATACTATCAATCCACACTCTCTAATTAATGTAATCTTCTCCAATGTCACCTGAGTTTTCTGTAAAAATATTTAGCAAGGAGTGAGACGCTAGCTCAGTGAATAATAACACTCAACCACAACCATTTTAATGAGGGACAAGTCAGAAAACACGATAGTATAATAATCAAATGATGAAATCAAGAAACGGTAACAATGATCAGAAACAGTAACAATATTCAATCTTATTTGTCTCATGTAAGCAAAATATAGGTGAACTTTTAGAAATAAACTCAGAAAAACACTTTCATATCAATCTTATATCTGGGAGGTTTCCAAGGATGAATCATGTAATCAGTGTGGTCTTCTCTTTAAGAAGTAACCAATAACGGCAAACTCCTCATAAAGGAGTTAAATATTCATATTGGTAGATCCCTACTCGAGGGATATCGGTAACGGTATGCTAGTTCTACCTTCCCACTGGCAAGGACTTTATCGGTAATCTGTAACTACAAGGTGCACCAGGTCTAACGAACCCACCGTTAGCTACGTGATTCATCAAGGTCTACTCCCATTTATATTTTTCTTCGTAATCAGTAGAAATATTTCAAAATGGTATAAGACATTCAAGTTCTTATCAAATCATAGTATATAAAATTTTAATCAAAACATATGTCAAAATACTATTTCTCAAGTAAATGTTAAACTCTTTCGATAGTGGTAATCATATCTCAAGTATCAATAATTATATCTTATAAAAACGAGTTCATCTCAAACAACTATTTCGGTATCATATCAAGTAAAAGACTTGTCCCATATGCAAGTTTAAAACATTTCAGTAAATCATTCACTTTATAAACCATGTATAAATCATGAAAGTTATAAAACACAAATTATGGTAAGATTACTACTCCCAGTACTTGTGTTGAAATACAAAAAAGAAAGGGCTTCATTCCCTTTACGCATCAGAAAAGAAAAAAGAAAAAAAGCTACTGCTTTGCTTTCCAGGGAACGAAAGAAGGAGAAAAAATCTGAAAGCTTTGATTCTTCCTGATAATTTATATATATGATGTTCAAAATATTGAGTTTTTCTTGGTCAGTAAAGAGGATGAAGGGTATCTGATTGGATATTTGAGGCCATGATTGTGCAAGACTTCAAATTTTGCTGGCGATGTATCCAAAGAAAGAAACGTTTTTTTGCTGAAAATTGAATGATGAACAAAATGCCAAACAAACTTTGTTCCTTTTCACGTTTCTTATACTACCAAACAAAGTACTTTCTCTGTTTCAATTAACATCACGAGATTCAGGGGAGGTGACTCTACTTCGTTTTCATCGTACTGCTCTTTTTATATTCATCTCATTCTTTTCAGCAAAATCAAAATCTTTTAGTGGTGCAAATGCTTCAGATGTCTCTCAAATTCTTCAAACCCCTTTTTGATTTTTTCTCATGGCTCCTTCAACAACTCAATGTTGAGCAAAAGGGTGTGTGTTTCTCCTGTTTTCTTGGGTTTTTAGCTTTACTTTGGTTTTTCATCAGTAACTCAAACAAGGGATTGCCACCAGGGCCTAAACCTTTGCCCTTGATAGGTAATCTCTATTCTCTTGATCCCACCTATTTTGCATCTCTTTCCCAAACTTATGGCCCAATTTGTAGACTCTGGCTTGGTAAAAAAGTTGGGATTATTATTACTTCGCCTGCCTTAGCTCGCGAGGTTCTTAAGGATAAAGATGCCATTTTTGCTAACAGAGATGTCCCTGCTGCTGCAAGAGAATTATCATATGGTGGAAATAACATACTTTGGACTCCTTATGGACCGAAATGGCGCATGTTGAGGAAGGTTTGTGTTCGCGATATGCTTAGTTCTTCTACTTTAGATTCTGTTTATGCACTAAGGCGAAAGGAGCTTAGACAATCGATCAATTACTTCTATAGTCAGAAGGGTTTACCAGTAAATGTTGGTGAGCAGATGTTCTTGACTTTGCTTAATGTGATTACAAGCATGTTATGGGGTGGCACAGTGAAGGGTGAGGAAAGAGCTAGTCTTGGAGCTGAGTTTAGGCATATTGTCACTGAGATGGCTGCGCTGGTCAGTATTCCCAATTATTCCGATTTTTACCCGGGCTTGGCCTGGTTTGATTTACAAGGTGTTACAAAAAAGATGAAGGTGTTGGCAAAGAGATTTGATAAGATATTTGAGAGCATGATTGATCAAAGACAAAAATTGCATAGAAATGCTGAGATGGGAAATGGTGTTGGCCAAGAAAGCAAAGACTTTTTGCAAGTTTTGCTGAAGTTGAAAGATGAAGCAGATTTCAAAATGCCTCTGACCATGACTGAAATCAAAGCCTTACTTATGGTATGTCTATCAGTTGTGTATTCTACTAAATTTGCTTTAAATAGTACATCTCCTTGCCTGTTAGGTAGTTAACGGATGAAAAATTGGCTTATAGTGATGTTAGTCATAATAAGAGGATCAAATACTAATACAAGTTAAAATTAGGATTGTAAATGTATTGAAGAATTATTGTGGAAGATGTGTAATAAATATTAGATTCATATATTCATGTCCTGAACTGTTAGTTGCTACCATGTTATTGGACTGCATTAAAGAAAGATTCGGCAAATTTAGCATCAGATTATATGTGAAGACTTAACTGTGAATTAAGACGGTGAACCTTGAACTGAACTCTAATATACAAGTTTACAATTAAAAAATTGTTGTACATGATAATAACTTCACAAGTACTATGGACAGGAAATGGTTCTCGGTGGAACTGCCACTACCGCCAACACAGTTGAGTTTGCCATGGCTGAAATTATGCACAAACCGGATATCCTGAGGAAATTACAACAAGAACTAGATGCAGTTGTGGGAAAAGATAATATCGTGGAAGAGTCTCATATTCAGCAATTACCATATCTCTATGCAGTGATGAAAGAAGTATTGCGCATGCATCCAGCTACTCCACTATTGGTTCCCCATTGTCCTAGTGAAACATGCACTGTGGGAGGATACACTGTTCCTAAAGGATCTCGTGTTTTCATAAATGTATGGACTATACAGAGAGATGCTTCTATCTGGAAAAATCCAACAGAGTTCCATCCAGAGAGATTTTTGGACAATAAATGGGATTATAGTGGAAATGATTTCAACTATTTCCCATTTGGTTCTGGCAGAAGAATCTGTGTGGGGATAGCCATGGCAGAGAGGATGTTCATGTATTCACTGGCTTCGCTCATTCATTCTTTCGATTGGAAATTGCCCGAAGGAGAGACATCAGACCTTACAGAGATGTTTGATATTACTTTGAGGAAGAAAATTCCTCTGGTGACTATACCTACTCCAAGATTGTCCAATCCAGCACTGTATGAGTAAGATAAAGATATATATGTTGAGAGTCGTATTCTGTATGATGATTCTGTATTAAGTTGTATCTGTGCATTTTCTTTACTATGTAAGAAATGTCACTTTCTTCTTTCTCTTGTTCAATGTTCAAACCAACTTTGGTCACTACTGTAGTATTGCTGAGGTCTGAGGAGATGAGATTGCATTAGTTTGTTGTAAACAATGATTGCGGGTATTACTGGCCCTGTCCTTAATTATTGGACTAGCTTTTTTGGAACGTGCCTTGCACATTTGTTCCAAATAATTTCATTTAGCATAATAAACTCATAGAGAATAAACATGAGAAAAGAGAACACACACACACACACACACATATATATATATATATATATCATCATCATCATATCATATCTCATATTATACTAAAAGTAGGAAGCTCCATAGTTGAAAGTTGAATTACAAAAATATCCCTAATCATTTAAAAAATAACCACTTTGTCCTGATCATTTAACAAATGTATCAAACTTTTCATGTTACAGCATTTATATCTTTTGTCTTTTAAATAGTTTTTTTATTTAATATTTATTTTGGGATTCATGAATTTTGACTCTTCGTATTATGGTAATTAACACTCCTATGTCTACCTAGACTTACAATTCAATACTCATTATTAAATTGTAAGTTATTATTAGCAAGAAAATAAGAAAAAAATTTACAATATTTACATCTTTCACGTACTAATAGTGATGATTTTTCATAATGATAGTTGCTATAAATTTCTTAATAATTAGTCATAAATGATTTTCCATTACACATTTAATATTTTATTTTTTTTTTTATTTTTTATCCTTAGATTTTTACTCATACATTACATTTAAATGTTATAATTAGTACACATAAATTTTATTACCACTAATTCTTCATTATGTAAATATATGTAACTCCCTGATTATATTTATTATGGTTTTACTCCTATCTCTCACCATAATCTCAAATGGATTAATCTCATATTCATGACAACTCTTTCTATTCCTCAATACTATCATATAAATAGTGACATTTGACACAATAATGTACAAACTTAAACCAATTACAAAAAAAAAGAAAGAGAAAATATCTATGCTCTCTTCTCTTGTCTCCTTTTATTTGTTTAGTTTAAAATTTATGTTTCTTGTTTGTTGTTATTGTACAAATTTTCTAATGTTGTGTTGTTATTATTATTGAGAATTTACCATGGTTTGTTGCTTTGTATACATTAGCCTAGCATGTGGTATTTTAGTATCCTCATTTGAATATTGAATTTGTGCAATAGTTAGTTATTTTTACTTTATACACTTTTAGTCAATTTAATAATCAAATATATACTCTTTTTTTAGAAAGATATATGTAGTTCCTATCTGAAAAGTGATGAATTTTTTTTAGTAAATACCATAGATTTAAAGGGGATAAAATATGGCATTTGCAATACAAAATTTATATAAAGTATTTTGGGATAAACGTGCAACGTACGTTCCCAGATCTAGTATATATATATATATATATATATGAGAGTCGTGTTTTGTATGATGAACTATGGAAATGAGATCCATTTGAAATTAATTCAAAGGTTTCTATACAGTTTGTATCTGCAATTCAAGTGTGCCTGAATTACCAACAAAGTTCAGTAGGTCTATTCCAGAATGCACATCAGACATGAGTTTCCTGTTTGTAAGATAAAAACTAGTTCAAAATTAATCCTTTAAATTCAAAATACTGTAAAGGTGCATATATTATAATTATAAAAACTGTTAAAAGAAAGTTTCTTGGCAATATTCTTATACATGCATCCTAACTATCTGCACATTAATCAACTTTAAGTGTATGTCTCTTCATTGCTAAACAGTTATTCCCTTTGTCCCTTTTTACTTTTCCAAATTACTTATCTCTTTTTACTTACCATTTTTGACAAATCAAGAAAAGATAATATTTTTTTACCTATTATACGTTCAATATTGAGTTTTTCTTCTTCAGCAAATAAGATGAACGGTATCTGATTAAATATTTGAGGCCATGATTATCAAAGACTTCAAATTTTGCTGGCAATGAATCCAAAGAAAGAAAGCCTTTTTTTGCTGAAAATTGAATGATAAACGAAATGCCAAATAAACTCTGCTTTCCACGTTTCTTATAATACCAACAAAGTGCTTTTTCCGTATCAATTCAGGGGTGACTCTGCTTCGTTTTCATCCTACTGCTCTTTTTATATTCATCTGATCCTTTCAGCAAAAAAAAAAAAAAAAAACTTTTAGCTGTGCAAAAGCTTCAGATGTCTCTCAAATTCTTCAAACCCCTTTTTGATTCTTCCCCATGGCTCCTTCAACAACTCAATGTTGAGCCAAAGGCTGTATTTTTCTCCTTTTTTCTTATTTTTTTAGCCTTACTTTGGGGTTTCATCAGTAACTCAAACAAGGGATTGCCACCAGGGCCTAAAGCTTTGCCCTTGATAGGTAATCTCCACTCTCTTGAACCTGAACTTCATACCTATTTTGCATCTCTTTCACAAACTTATGGCCCGATTTGTAGACTCTGGTTTGGTAAAAAAGTTGGTATTATTATTACTTCACCATCCTTAGCTCGCGAGGTTCTTAAAGGATAAAGATACCATTTTTGCTAACAGAGATGTGACTGTTGCTGGAAGAGAATTTTCATATGGTGTCAATGACATACTTTGGACTCCTTATGGACCGAAATGGCGAATGTTGAGGAAGGTTTGTGTTCGCGAGATGCTTAGTTCTTCTACTTTAGATTCTGTTTATGCACTAAGGCGAAGGGAGCTTAGACAATCGATCAATTACTTTTATAACCAGGCAGGATCGCCTGTGAATGTTGGTGAACAGATGTTATTGACTGTGCTTAATGTGATTACAAGCATGTTATGGGGTGGCACTGTGAAGGGTGAGGAAAGAGCTAGCCTTGGAGCTGAATTTAGGCATGTTGTGACTGAGATAGCTGCACTGTGAAGTATTCCCAATCTTTCCGATTTTTACTCGGGCTTGGACTGGTTTGATTTCCAGGGTGTTACAAAGAAGATGAAGGTGCTGGCAAAGAGATTTGATGAGATATTTGAGAGCATAATTGATCAAAAACAAAAATTGGACAGAAATGGTGTTGGCCAAGAAAGCAAAGACTTTTTGCAAGTTTTGCTGAAGTTGAAAGATGAAGCAGATGTCAAAATACCTCTAACCATGACTGAAATCAAAGCCTTACTTATGGTATGTTTATCAGTTGTGCATTCTACTAAATTTGCTTTTTCCAAAAATAAATCTTCCTCTCCCCAGTTATCACTGCATTATTATTGAGTAGCCAAGATTGCATTTGTCATCAACCATTCGTACCTTAATTTTTTTGGATCAATTATTAGCTAACAATGACCATGATGGCAGACTATTTATTTTATATTAAAAGGATCAAAAAATCATCGTGGCATATGGGAAATAAATTTCAGAAGAATCAGCTTCGTAAATTCATGTCCTGAGCTGTTGGTTGCGTTCTTCTGGTAGGAAAATTCACTTTCATTACATGCGGTACTGGTTACAATGTTTGCATTTTATTTTAAATAGTCCATCTCCTTACCTGTTAGGCAGTTAACGGATAAAAAATTGGTTTATAGTAATATTAATCATAATAAGAGGATCAAATGCTAATAAAAGTTAAAATTAGGATCATAAATGTTCTGAACTGTTAATTGCGACCATGTTATTGGACTGACTTAAGGAAAGAGTCAGTAAATTTAGCATCAGATAATATGTGACTTAACTGTGAACCTTGAACTGAACTCTAATATAAGGTTCTACAATTAAAAATTTGTTATACATGATAATAACTTCACAATTACTATGGACAGGATATGGTCGTCGGTGGAACTGGCTCAACCGCCAACACAATTGAGTTTGCCATTGCTGAAATATTGCACAACCCCGATATCCTGAGGAAATTACAACAAGAACTAGATACCGTTGTGGGAAAAGATAATATTGTGGAAGAGTCTCATATTCAGGAATTACCATATCTCTATGCAGTGATGAAAGAAGTCTTGCGCATACATCCAGCTGCTCCACTACTGGTGCCACATTGTCCTAGTGAAACATGCACTGTGGGAGGATACATTGTTCCTAAAGGATTTTGTGTTTTCATAAATGTATGGGCCATACATAGAGATGCTTCTGCCTGGAAAAATCCAACAGAGTTCCTTCCAGAGAGATTTTTGCAAAAAAACTGGGATTATGGTGGAAATGATCTCAACTATTTCCCATTTGGTTCTGGCAGAAGAATCTGTGCGGGGATAGCCATGGCAGAGAGGATGTTCATGTATTCACTGACTTCACTCATTCATTCTTTTGATTGGAAATTGCCCGAAGAAGAGACATTAGACCTTACAGAGAAGTTTGGTATTACTTTGAAAAAGAAAATGCCTCTGGTGGCTATACCTACTCCAAGATAGTCCAATTCAACACTGTATGAGTAAGATAAAAATATATCAATGTTATGTGCTAATGTCTTTCAAAGAATTGTAAGGTAAGGTACTTCATTAGGAATTGTATGGTAAGGCCTAGCCCCCCTTGCTTGTACTTATCCTTATTGATATCTTTTTATTTTTAATAAAAGACCGCTAGACACTCCGTTTAGGGGTAAATTTGGAGGGGAAAAAATGTCTTTGATATAAATGTATGCATCCACTAACAATCAATGGAGTAGGTCCCCTGACAAAATAACAGTGCGAAAAAAATAACTCAAAGTAAATTAGACCCAAGAATTTTACGTGGAAACCTCCTTGTTCAAGGGAGGAGAACACTACTACCTGTCTCACAGGATTTCACCACAAACTCCATTCCACTAAAAATGGAGCAACATTCAGATTACAAACTCTTTTAACCTAGGAATTAAAATCTCAATCCCTTCCCCCTCACTATAACAACTCTGTTACAAGGAAAAACTAAGCAATAACTCTATTGTCCACTAAACCTACTAACTCTAGTCGATCTAGACTTCAACAACCCAACATAGCTAACTCTAGCTAAGAATTGGAAAGCTCAACAAGAACTTCAAACGGTATAATTCCTTTGTAACTTAGGAATAGATCTTACCTGATTGACCACTGAAATATACACCCTAGCAACAACTAAGAACGATGATAACTCTATCTTGTCTTTCGGCTGTTCTTGAGCAATATTCCGTGGCTAAGAGGGTTTTGCTTTTTTAATAAACTTTTTCAATGCAAAAACTTGCTTTGTGTCAATGGAGAATAGACATGTTATAGGATAGGCACAAACACACAAAGCAATTTCATTGGCTGAGAGCCTGTTGTGCTATGGGAGGCGCACTAGCGACAACAGGTCCTGAAGATGCAGGCTTTTGGATAGTTGTAGTTTACTGTACGGAACTCTCAGTTTTACTGGGACCAGGTTCAATGTTTGTTCAATCATCAAAAACTAGTTTCGGGGACGTACTTCACACGTTTATTCCAAAAACTTAATCTAACATATTGTACATGATAAATTTGATATAATTTATTATATGACTTTCATTGCGCTATGAACTAAAAATGAAAACATACTAAAAGAAAGTTATAGAGTCCTTTTAGTCTATCAATGCTTACCTTAACATAGGTACACAATTGGTTATAACTGAACTATATCAAGATCTCTTGAAACTTATCAGTATTCTTACGACATAGAGTTCAAATTTTGCTGGCGATGAATCCAAAGAAAGAAATGATTTTTTTGCTGAAAAATGAATGATGAACAACATGCCAAACAAACTTTGCTCCTTTCCAAGTTTCTTATACTACCAAACAACGTACTTTCTCCATTTCAATTAACATCACGAGATTCAGGGTAGGTGACTCTACTTCGTTTTCATCATACTGCTCTTTCTGTCTTCATATAAATTATCTCAACCTTTCAGCAGAATCAAAAAAAAAAATCTTTAAGCGGTGCAAATGCTTCAGATGTCTCTCAAATTCTTCGAACAACTTTCTGATTCTTTCCCATGGCTCCTTCAACAACTCAATGTTGAGCAAAAGGGTATATTTTCCTCCTATTTCCTTGTTATATTAGCTGTACTATGGCTTCTTTGGTGTTTCATCAATAACTCAAACAAGGGACTGCCACCAGGGCCTAAAGCTTTACCCTTGATAGGTAATCTCCATTCTCTTGATCCTGAAATTCATACATATTTTGCATCTCTTTCCCAAACTTATGGCCCCATTTGTAGACTCTGGCTTGGTAAAAAGGTTGGGATTATTATTACTTCGCCTGCCGTAGCTCGCGAGGTCCTTAAGGATAAAGATACCATTTTTGCTAACAGAGATGTATCTGCTGCTGGAAGAGAAATTTCATATGGTGGCAATGACATACTTTGGAATCCTTATGGACCGAAATGGTGCATGTTGAGGAAGGTTTGTGTTCGCGATATGCTTAGTAGTTCTACTTTAGATTCTGTTTATGCACTAAGGAGAAGGGAGCTTAGACAATCGATCAATTACTTTTATAACAAGGCAGGATCACCTGTGAATGTTGGTGAACAGATGTTCTTAACTATGCTTAATGTGATTACAAGCATGTTATGGGGTGGTACAGTGAAGGGTGAGGAAAGAGCTAGTCTTGGAGCTGAGTTTAGGCATGTTGTGACTGAGATAGTTGAGTTGGTCAGTATGCCCAATATTTCCGATTTTTACCCCGGCTTGGCCTGGTTCGATTTCCAGGGTGTTACAAAGAAGATGAAGGTGTTGGCAAAGATATTTGATAAGATATTTGAGAGCATAATTGATCAAAGACAAAAATTGGACAGAAATGGTGTTAGCCACGAAAGCAAAGACTTTTTGCAAGTTTTGCTAAAGTTGAAAGATGAAGCACCTCTGACCATGACTGAAATCAAAGCCTTACTTATGGTATGTTTTATCAGTTGTGCATTCTACTAAATTTGCTTTTTCCAAAGAGAAATCTTCCTCTACTAAATAGTCACTGCATTATTATTGAATAGCCAAGATTGCATTTGTTTTTTATAAGAACTTATGCCTTTTGGTGTTTTGATGATCTCCTCACAAGTGCAGGGACCTGGTCCTCTGCAGAGTATGCTCGTCCAGTGACAAAGTGCGATACAGCTGTAAAAGTTGTCTGCGTCAGAGAGTTGGTGAAGCTGCAGAGTACTTCACCAATCAGAAGCAAAGAGGTTGCTTGTACATTTGGTAATAACTTTTTATGGTATATACTAAACAAATGACAACAAGATATTCATTCATTCAAAGAGAGAGTCTTTCAAGCTTCAAGAACAACAAGGGACTTGATTGAAGTGTTGCGATTTGCTACCAGCTGATTTTGTTTGCTTGTAATAGTTCAGATATTGTAAGATCCGTTTCACTTGTGAAAGAAACGTTTCAAACTTGTTTGAATCATTGTAAGAGCTAGGTTAAGGATAACTTAGGTTCTTACTCTAA
>JAJOOH010019846.1:0-19090 GCA_029582605.1 Solanum gracilifrons | reverse complement strand
TATATGCAAATACATGACATACCTAACCAAATGCTAGCAATGGTGGTGCTTTCCGGTAGCGAACCAGCATCATATTCGCCAACTTGTGGCCATCTGTGTCTCATACGTATAAATATAGGCAATAGGCCCCATACTTCCCGATTATAGCTCGGGAGTAAAATGCATAGCATGTCATGTAATGGATTTATAACACATATGAGTTACTGTTGTCATGTTGCCAATCTTGGCCCGTTTGTAGTCTTGTTCTCATAACCCCATAATAACTTTTGTATAACATGTAACAATCTCATGGAACTTTATATGTTCTTCCAAATAAGCTTGAAAAGTTAACTCGAATTTTAGAAGGATAGCCTAACCTTGTTAAAATTCATAACAAGTTTAAGGTGACTTACTTAGTTCTAACTTGGTTCCTAGATAATTTATAAAAGAAATATTTCAAAAACCAAGTGTTCTAATAGTTTACATTTAAATTATATTTGAGAGTTTTGAAGATCGTGAGCTACTTTAAAGATTTTTTTTAATAATAACCTTAGTGGAGAAAGAGGGTTGGTCACAAGTAGTAAGGGTCTCGCGTGACATTTTAATTCACATCACCCAAGGAAGAATATGAAATCATACGTGCGGACATATAATCAAGGAAACTGATAAAATGACATGTAGATGTCGAACACTCTATTTATCCGAACGAGTGAAATATCAAAATAACAGAATCATAAAAATAATTCAGCTGAGATCCCAATGCCTTTCACTGAAGGTCTTTCTAGCAAGAGAATAGATAAATATCACATTCGGCGTTTTAGGAATTTCCCAGGAGTGGTGCTAAAATGAGGGACGTAGCTTCGCCTAAACATACCTTTTCAATGAATGCAGGAATGGCCGTAACTTCTTCACAAAAGTTGTTCCTTACATCCTAAACTTCGCAAGCACTATATATACACAGCTGGTACACACCTATAAACAGTTCATAATTGTTCTTAAATCTGCAGATTTGCCAAATGGCCTCAACTTGACGAAATGTCCGTAGAACTTCATAAAAACAATCATAAAAGAGTCCCGGGATGATTACCTTAGTTAACCAAGTGTAAACCTTGAAGAAACACCAATAACTACAAATTTATATGTTCAAAAACTTGCTCCAAATGCAGCTAATAGAAGGGGAAAACGGTTGCCACGTGTAGAGATCACGTTTCTAGGCACGGGGAAAATCTTTAATGGTAGAAATCGTCAAAAACTAACCTTCATCATGCAAGTACTCCATAGGAACCCTGTCTTAAGCTTTCTTTCTGGTTTGGAAGTAAAATGAAATGTTTTCATGGTTTAAAGCGTTGAGTAAGCCAACATACCATATTTTTTACACGACCCGAATTCTGCCCCGTTAGTCCATAGTAAAACCCTCATAATATTTTACTCCGATGTCAGTTGCATACAGGGTTTTGTGCGTTGCAAACTAGAATCGTAGGCCTTCGATTTAATGGGTGATAGGCCTTCTAACTCTTTATATATTTGGAGAAAACATCCAAGATATTTGACCCAAAGTTAAGAAAATATTATTAGAGAAACTTCTATAACTTTTGCCGACTTTAGTTTCACTAATTTTCTTGACTTCCAAACTTAACATACGACCCTTGTGCTATTATAATACGTCATAACACACTATTCTTAGAATGTTGTACACGCATAGGCTTATCCACAAGGTATGGGACAAGTTAAACCTTTCAAACGGGTGAAGTTCTACCCGTGCCATTTCTTTTATCATGAACTTTGTTTGAGGGGTCCCTTTGACCTAAAACTTTAGTTTAGTTCCTTGATTTTTCCACCTACTTGCAATCTTAATCTCCAATGTACGATACAAAGTCATATACAGCTCATATAACCCTGTCATACTATGCCACATATATTATGCACGATTAGAGAAAACGTATGGGATCTTACAGCTATTTTAACGGTCTTTTGAGTCTTTTCCCTAATTATTTTAAATAAAAACTAAGTGCATTTGTCCTTTATCCTAAGACCTATATACGGATTTTAGATCCTAAAACTATCCACTTCAACCCCATCCCCCTAAAAAGAGAAACCTAACCAAAATCATCTTCCCCCAAATTATCTTAAGACTAAGGAAGGAGAAGAAGCTAGGGTCAATTCAAGTTCATCAATCCTCCATTCTTTTTGGGGCTTCAAGCATCAAGATATGTGGATATTCATCCATGGAGTCCATTCATTCATGGGGCCCCAAATCTTCCAATTTCTCAATCTCAAATTCAATTGTTAAGTTAGGGCTTCAATTCAACCTTTAAGGGTTACATTTAATTATGATTGATTATTGTTAATTAAGTCTTTATTATGTATGATTCAATGTTAATACATGATATTTAGTTGAAATCATGTTGACCCTTGTCTAAATTATGATTTTTGGCTATAAACCTATGATGAACTCATGAACCTATGAACTATCAATATATAAAGATATGCATATTTTATGAAATTATTCTTTATAATTTTGGGATGCTTTTAAAGGAAAGAATTAATGTTATTGTGAAAGGTTTTCTCACATGCGATTATGATCATAGTTGCGAAAGGTAATTCTCACTTATGGATTCACATTGGTGAAAAGTTTTTTCATCTATGTTGAATTATGTTTAAGGAGCTACTCTATGTTTTGATCTTGAAAGATGGGGTTTGGTATTGATCATTTCCTTTCTTATGTTATATCGATATTTGACTTTTATCTATTCTGTTGGGATTAAGACTTAGCACTGAGAGGGATTTGAGGTGGAGGCTTAATTAGGGTAGTCTCTTGTAGCAACCTCTAGTCCCAAACTACATGCCCCTGTAGAATTGTCTTAAATGACCTAGCTAGTGGATCCACTTTATCTAAAGATGATATGTACGGATTCTATCTTGGCAAGTAGATTCTCCTTCTTTCGGTATGAGGGATATACCGGATTTCATGATATAACTCTCATTGTCTTATTGTCAGTTAAAGCTAATATCCCGCAAAATGACTATGTATCTACAAATCTTTTCTTATGTCCTTTATGTTAATGTATTTGACCATATTTCATGATTCACATATCATTTCTTCTTTAAGTCCTTAAATGTTCAAAAAAAGATCACGCCGGCATGTTTTTAAGTCTTTCATGCTATCATGTCTATTTTATGCATATTGTCCCATACTTAGTACATTTCATGTACTAATGCATACTTGTGCTTACATTGTTTCACTAATGCAGGGTCTGACGCTCCTACCTCCCATACTCGTGGCTAGTTGGTTTTCATTGGTTTTGAAAATTTGTGAGTCCTCTCCTCATGATTCGAGGATCGAGATACTTTTATAGCTTTATGTCATTTTCATTTGCAAACTTTGTATGTGATGTATTGGTTACGTCTCAATTACTTTCCTTATGATATATTAGATGGCTTATTGAGACTTATGATAGACTTCTGTTTTGTCGGAGCTCTTTGAAATATGAAATGCTATCTTTTAAATTCGTTAATTTCCATTATTTTGTATGATATATGCTAAGAGGCTTGTGCAGTACCTTTCGAGGTCCTATACGCCATGCTACTCCTAGGGTATACTTTGGATCGTGACAGAAGGGGATTATTCCATCACTTAGGGGTCGTTTGGTATAGTGTATTAGGGAAAATAGTGCATGCATTAGGTGTGTGTATTAGTAATACCTTGTTTGGTACACTTTTTTAAATCATGTATAACTAATGCAAGCATTAGTTATACACTATATTGGGTATAAGGTTGTGTATTACTAATATCAAGAAATTCTAGGTATTAGTAATGCATAACATTTTAACACTTACATTAGATTATATAATTACAAAACTACCCTCAAAGTCTATTAAAAAAACATTTTCCATAGTACTTGTTTAAGAAACCTTTCATCTTCTTGTACTTTGTCAATGGAAATTCAAGAGTGAGTTTATTCTTCCTTCTGCTCAATCAAACATTGTTTGCTCATCTCCACAAGGTTAGTACTCTTATCTTTCATTAAAATCTATATCTTTCATTATTATTTGATTTTTCTACCTCTATTTCACAATTTGGGTATAATTCTTTCTCTGTCAAAATCAACGATTTTGAGTTTGCCAACCATTTTGGAATGCAATCAAAGTGTTTTGTTAATTTTAATTTAGCATATAGTTGAGAAATATGGTGGCAAAAATGTGAAGAAGTTTGACATCTTCTTCTTCTTCTTTTTTTTCAAATCTTATTTCAATATAGTAACAACTATATAATTTTATATTTGAAAAAAAAAAGAGAATAGGAGTAAATGATGTTTTAGCAAAGAAATTGTTTTTGATGTTTTAGAAAAGAACCTTGTTGCAAAGGAAGTGTAGACAGAAATAAAGTGTGAAGAGTATTTTTGTAAACATATATTTTTTTAATAGAAATTATGCAAGATTTATTATTTCTAATACATCAAACCAAACAGTATATAAGAAATAATGCAGGCATAACTAATGCAAGTATTACTAATGCAAACAATACTAATGCAAGCATTATTAATACACCCTATTTTGTATTATTATACAGTCTATCAAACGACCCCTTAGAGTGTTTGAAAGAATTACGCATCTCTGTGGAGAATGATAGTTCTTGTTTATGCGTCGAGCAGTTTAAAGAAACTTCTTTACTTATCTTTTTTTATTGAAAGTAGATATATGAAGTTAAAATAGCTCTGTCAGAGTGGGGTAGAATGTAAATTTCAATCAAGGAAGTTCATCAAGTTCTAAGAAAGATAAAGACCAAGCATTGAAAACAGTTTCAAGAGGCGTACTTTAGCAACAATATGGAATGCTGCAGTTCATATTCGGAGGACAAAGAACTAAAAATTTTAGAGGAATTAGAGTGAATTAAAATTTAGTCCGTCTCATAAAGAATGTCCATTAAATTTTAATTATTTTTTTTACTTTAAATAAAATAAATATTAACTACACAAATATCCAAAAATTATTTTACATAATAAATTAAAAAGTCTTTATTTTATTTTTCTTAAAACTCATACAAATTAAAGAGTGTCACATAAATGAGTCGAAGGAGTAGACTGTAGTTGTTACCAAAAAAAAATTATTTTCCCTCAATTAAACATCATCACTTAAATTGACCCAAAAGTGTATTTACAAGTATGTCCCTGCTTCTGCTTCTGTCACTGCTATTTATAGATGTTGCCGTGCCTCCACCGCGATTTCCTTGGAAGAAGTGTCAACACTTTCACAGTTCACACTACTCTTTCTCCTTCGAATCTAAGGTAGCCATGTCTATGAGCAATAACATTACAGCTTTCTTGAATTTTGTGGCATTTATGTGCTCCATCCCTATAATCGCCGCCGGTACATGGCTGGCTTCGAAGCCCGACAACGAATGTATCCACTGGCTCCGATGGCCGGTTGTCTTCATGGGTCTCGCCGTTATGCTTGTCTCCTTAGCTGGATTCGTCGGTGCTTATTGGAAAAAAGAGGGATTATTGGGTGTTTATTTGGTGTGTATGGCGATTCTCATCGTCCTCTTGCTCGTGCTCCTTGTTCTTGCTTTTGTCGTCACGCGCCCTAACGGCGCGTATTCTGTACCCGGTAAGGGTTATAGCGAGTACAGGCTTGCAGGTTTCTCGTCGTGGCTGAGGAATCGAATTACAGATGGTGATAGTTGGGGGAATATAAGGGCGTGTTTGGCTGTTTCTCATATTTGTCCTAAGCTTAATAATGAGATTATTACTGCTGATCAATTCTTTGCTGCTCATCTATCTCCTATCAAGGTAAATTTATCTCACCTTGTTTTTTTTTAATTAAATATTATCCCCATAAATTTAGCGAAGAATTATTACTTAATAGAATAAGATTTTATGTTACAAGGGCATATGAATAAAGTGAAGGTTTTTTTTTTATTATTAAATATTATCGCCAAAAGAAGGCAGGGTGGGTAACTGGGGCATCAGCGTCTGGTGCTTTTGTAATTTGTCAAAAGGGCATGAATAAAGTGGAAATAAAAGAAGAAGAAGAAGAAGAAGTATTTGGTGGTTCTTGAGAGTTTGAGAAGGCAAAAGATAGAAGTGGTTAGGCATAAATTAAAATGTACTACTCTACTATTTCATACGTTCTTATTTATATTTCGTGTTTAATATTTGTTATTTTATATAATCAATGCAATGACAATGTTATTCCTATTTACCCTTTGAGAGTTACTAGTCTTAATAGTACGAATTTGATCAACATAGGTAAATTGAATGATTAATTCAAGTTCATTTGTCAATTCTTCACCAAAAAATAAATTATCTATGTTTATTTATTGAGAACTTACTTTTAAGAGAACACTAAATAAGAATATAATGATAGACTTACTAATTAGTTTCTTAATAGGCGTGAAATCTAAAATGCTGACATGTTTTATATGATCGGTGGGAGTATAATTAAATATTTTTTGACAAGTTATTGGAGGTTTAATTTGGCTTCAATTGGTTAATCATTACATTAGGATATTACTAATCTTAATAAATTAAGTGTGTGTTAGTTATGCAAATATAATTTTAAAAAATGAAGAAAAGATGTTGCAATATTCAAACTCGAGAAGAGTAATGATGGGATGAGATGGGACCTACCATGAGAAATTGTTGGTGAATGAAAGGATGAGTCCAATGATTTTGAAAGACAATTAGTTGAGTTTGTCATCCTAATAGAGTGCAAAAACTGCATTATTTCCCATACCATCAATACAAGGTATTTATATATACATGGTGATTTTGACCCACTTGTCCAATTTATCAGCTGGTTTTAGAATGATGAATAATCTAGATTTATCTATCTGATAATGTAATATATATGTACTTGGTGCCAAATGCTAGATTCTATTTGTGTCACAAGAAATAACTATTGGCCGATATAAATGTTGCTCATACATATTCATTGCCCTCAAATGGCCTCAATTATAACTTTATAGTCAAATCATACGGATTGAGGCCTGAGGGTCGATCATAAATAATGAGATAACTAGTTTACAAGTATATTTAGCTATTTACTCAGACAAGTGTTGGTGTTGTGTAAATTTTGCAGTCAGGATGTTGTAAACCTCCAACAATTTGTGGGTACCAGTATGTGAACCCAACTGTGTGGAATAACCCAACAAACACAATAGCAGATGCAGATTGCTCCATTTGGAACAACGACCCAAACCAGCTTTGCTATAACTGTGATGCGTGCAAAGCTGGTTTGTTAGGAAATCTGAGAAAAGAATGGAGGAAAGCAAATCTCATTCTCATTTTAACTGTGGTAGTTCTTATTTGGGTATATCTCATTGCTTGCAGTGCTTACAGAAATGCCCAAACTGAACAACTTTTCGAACGTTACAAACAGGGTTGGGCTTGATATTATTCATCCCCCTTTCCACTTCTCAAAACGGTTGTAGTAATGCAGTTTGGTTAACTTTTGCATTTTAGGTTCTACTTTTTGTATTTCATTTGCACATATTCTTTGTACCATCTTATCTTTGTTAAGTCATATGTGGCATTGTGCAAAACTAGTTAGTGCTTCTTTGTTTTTACTCCCTCTGTTCCATACTAAATTAGATGGATAGCGTATTAAAAATATTTGTTCCATATTACTTGATCATTTATTAATGTGATAGAATTAATTAATTTTTCACATTTCATCTCTACAATTAAAAGTTAAACTTTTAAACAAATTTGAAGATTCAATTTTTTTTAAGAGACTAATTAATATAAACAAAGAGTAAAATAATAAAATTGATCAATATATTAATAATATCTTAATCATTGTATAAATAAAAAATGTCTATGTCATATGAGACGAGGGGAGTAATAGTTTATGTACATTTTTGTTTGTAAAAGCTTTTCCTGACGTTTTGGAAAACTGAGAAGTGTACCGAAAGAGCAAGCATTTTACCCTCGTAGATTGGGTCTTTTCGTTTCTCTAAGAGACATTCAACATTTTCCATGGATGCGGGTCAATTATTTTTGTGAAAAATGTACATATTATCATATATTTAGATCAAATTAAATGTTATAATTATGGTTTCATTTAAGGGAAAATTGTATATAATAGCAAACTATTAATTTAAATTAAATGTTATAAACATAGTTTGATTTAATTGTATCCCATAGCAAATTATTGCTATTTTCGCCTCTCTCCCTGGTGGAATCTCGCTCACCACTCTCATGTTGCGTTGCCAGTCTCCCTCGCCTCTCTCGCTTTTATACAAACACAAATGTATAAAATGTACTTGTATTTGTATAAAGCGAGAGAAAATTGTATATATACATATATTTTCGCTCTCCTCTCCCAAATCTAGCTCGCCACTCTCCAGATCCCACTCGCCACTCTCACTCGCCTCTCTCACTTTATACAAACACAAATGTATACATTGTGTTTGGGTTTGTGTTTGTATAAAGCGAGAGAAAATTTTATATACAAATACTTATATTTTCGTCCTCTACACATATGATTATACAAATACGAGCTTCCCCTGCCCAGTTTTCTTTTGTCTTTCTCTCTTTCTCGCTTTATACAAAACAGATTATACAATTGATTCTTTTGTATATGTATGACGAAACAGATTATACAATTGTTTCTTTTGTATATATGTATAGCGAAATAGCCATAGCTTTCATTTGTATATGTATAGCGAAATATACATATTTATGTTTGCTATGGAGCGCAATTATGCAAACTATAGCTATAGCATACAAATATGATTTTTGTGTTTGCTATATGTGAAAGTTGCTCTTCGTTTAATTCTATTTCGCACCTTATATTTCACTTTTTCTTGCCATTCGGTTGGAACTTGTATATTACTATATATATAGAATTGACAAGTTTAACCCAAAGAACATATACATATACAAATAACAACAAATAAAAAATTATATATATATATATATATATATATAAATATAATTTTTTATTTCAAAGGAGGTACCTAGCAAACACATACTTCAAAGGAGGTACCTAACAATATATATATATAAAATTGATAAGCCTAACACAGAAAACATATACATATATAATTGAAATAAATATATAAACGTGGTTTTCATAGACACAAATGAATTAGTGCCGCAAATTTATACAAATCAGCGCGATTTGTACATATCAGAGACTCCATAGCAAACAAAATATAGCTATAGAGCGTAAATAACAAAACTCTAGTATAGAGCATTGATATATGATTATTATCTTTGCAATCCTAAAAAAAAATTCACTATTTTAGCCGAAATGATTTGTAAAGTGAAGGCTGAACATATCAACACACATTCAAAGCTGACATCATTTTTCATACAGCATAATAAATAAATGTCACCTTTAACTTGACTTCAACTGACATTTATATTTTTTATTTTGGGTGTGCATAAATAAAGGCAAAAAATTTAAGTATACAAATTAAGTACCTTAATAACCGGTATATAGAAATAGTTTTTTTTTCATCTATATAACAATAGTTTTTTTTTCAAATATAGAAAATAATATTATATATAAAAAAATCATAGAAATAATAACGCACGATTTTCTCAAATTACTGATTTTCTCCCATTATTTTACCTTCCACAATATACTCATATTGGTTATTTATTCTCTTCCATCAAAAAAGGTTTTTTAACCAAAATAAACCTCTCTACCTCCCTATCTTGAACAATTTTTTAATTATGGATATCAATTGTGTTTCAATTCTAATTCAACACAACGGACAATGAAAAGTATCAGGTATGTGTTATTGGAACTACTCTTATGACTCCTTTGAAGAGTTCGACTCCTACATCAACTAGTAATCCTAAAGACAAGGGATAACTTAGTTTTAGTATATAATTAGATCTCCTAAGTCACATATAACTATACTAATATCGTTGTATATAAATACGGGAGTAGACATAACACATTGTAAGAGCGATATAAATAATATATCCTTTGGTTCTTGCTTCTGGAGAATATCACGTTCTAACATGGTATCAGACCATACTTCGGACTCATCGTCCACTTCTCGAACGGCAGTCATGGCTCTAACAAGCAACCCATCTCCTTCTCCTCTCACCAACGCTTATCACTTTATTTACATAAAATTAACATCTACGAATTATCTTTTTTGGAAAACACAAATTTGTTCGTTTCTTCGAGGACAAGAGCTTTTTGGTTATGTAGATGGATGTTATGTATGCCCGCCCTCTCATATGGCAGGCAAAGATGGTGAACAAGATGTTTTCAATCCGGCATATCTTCGGTGGATCAAACAAGATCAATTGATTATGAGTCTCATTATCTCATCTCTCTCGGAGGGTACTATTCCAATCGTTATAGGGATACCCCAC
This sequence comes from Solanum gracilifrons, assembly GCA_029582605.1. Lineage (NCBI taxonomy): Eukaryota > Viridiplantae > Streptophyta > Magnoliopsida > Solanales > Solanaceae > Solanum > Solanum gracilifrons. The sequence goes on along the minus strand of JAJOOH010019846.1, from coordinate 8,768 downwards.
GGCAAAATCTATTTGGGATGCTCTAGAGGCAGCCTTCTCGTCACCATCGAATACTCGAATTCTAAACCCTCATATGCAGCTTCAGAATCTTAAATAAGAGGATTTGAGCGTCACTCAATATATATTCACAAGGTCAAATTACTTATTGATAAACTAGCAGCTGTTGGCCGTCCAGTTTGCCTTCCTGATCAAAATATTTATATGTTCAAAGCTCTTCGAAGTGAATTTAAAGATATTGTAACTGCTCTCTCTACTCGACAAGAACCTGTCACCTTTAGCGAGTTACACAGCCTTTTGTTAAGCCATGAATTTATTCATGGTCAGGCACTCTCATCCTTATCTATTTCACCATCTACTATATCGGACTTGCCTGGCAATCCTTCTGCAAATTTCAGCCAGCGTGCTTCCCAAAATGAGAGCCAATACAACCAGCAAAATCACAGAGGACGAGGTCGCAACAACAAGAGAGGTAGAGGAGGAAATCGTAGTGGCAGACAAGGTTATCACAACAATTCATCCACCGGAAATCAGTGGTCCTCACCGGACTCTCGATCGCGTTGTCAAATTTGTAATGGTGTAAATCATCTTGCACCAAATTGTTTTCAGCGATACAATCACACGATCAATCCGTCAGCTTATTTGACTCATCAATCACCTCATATTGAACCCCAAAATTGGTATCCAGACAGCGGTGCTAGCCATCACATCACACCTGATCTTGCTAGCTTGCATCATGTGGAGGACTACCACGGTATGGATCAAGTTCAAGTTGGGAATGGGCAAGGGCTTCCTATTCATCACACTGTTAATTCCACGCTCTCTCTCCCTTCCAAATCCTTAGCTCTTACTAATATTCTTCATGTCCCTTCAATCACAAAACGTTTACTTTCTGTTCAGAGATTTGCTCGTGATAATGATGTTTTTTTTTAATTTCATCCCTCTCATTTTATTGTTAAGGATCCAAGAAGCCTCTTCTTTCAGGGCAGAGTAAGGATGGTCTGTACTCACTCAAGCTTCAACCTTCCCAACCACGAGCAATCTCCAAGTCACCATACGCTTTTATATCTTCCAGAACGGCATCCACGTGTTGGCATCTTCGTCTAGGTCATCCCCACAAACGAGTGCTCCATCAAGTCATCCAGAAGCATAGTTTACCTTGGTCTAGGTTTAATATTAATCATATTTGTAGTGCTTGCCAACTCGGCAAGTCACAAAAGTCGCATCTTCCAACTTCAATTAATAAAAGCTCCTCTATTTTGCAATTATTATTTGTCGATGTATGGGGTCCTGCTCCTCACTTATCTTCCGAGGGTCATAAATATTTTCTCGTGTTTGTTGATAATTTTTCAAATTTTTCTTGGGGATTTCCAATGAAATTAAAATCAGAAGTCACCTCAATTTTCCATCAGTTTAAGCTTCTGGTTGAAAATCACTTTCACACCAAAATTAAGGCAATTCAATCGGATTGGGGTGGCGAGTTTCGTGCTCTTTCCCCTATCCTCTCACAATTCGGCATCTCTCAGAGAGTCTCATGTCCTCACACCCATGAACAACAAGGCAAAGTTGAACGGAAACATCGCCATATAGTTGAAACGGGCTTAAGTCTCTTAGCTCATAGTTCCACCCCATCCCATTACTGGCACTTTGCCTTAAACACCGTTGTATATCTAATAAATCAACTTCCATCACCCTCGAATAGTGGTAAGTCTCTATTTGAACTTGCATTTCACAAATCACCAGATTACTCTCTCCTAATTAGAGCCTTCGAATGCCTTTTTTTCCATATCTTCGACCTTATAAAAAACACAAATTTGATTTTTGTAGTGCGCCTTGTGTATTCCTTGGTTACAGCCCCAAACACCTCGGGTATCATTGTCTTGATAGAGTCTCTGGCCGTTTCTATATAGTCAGGCATGTTCGCTTCAACGAAACCATAATTCCATTTACTTCAGACTCAATTCTAGGTCCCCATCCCTCTACTCTAGCATATTCGATCCCTTGGGTATCTTCCCCTATTCCCCATCCACCAGTTAATCCAGATGCATCACCACCTATCTCAAATCTGCCCAGTCCATTATCTACTCTTCGATGCCCTGTAATCGATCAGTCATCTAGTAACACCAGTGCTCCATCGTCCCAACCGGCCATTCCTTTGGTTGTCGATCTTACTAACTTCTCCCCGCCACACCAATCTACTCCGTTATCGATCTCAGCTCGTAGAAATTCCACAACGTACTCACCACATGCATCTTAGACATATGCCTCCCTCTTCCCATTTATCCACAGTTCCATCTTCCAAGTTATCATGCCTCCATCTACCGAACCTACTAGCTTCACTGAAGAAAACAAACATAAAGTTTGGCGAGATGCTATGTCAGCAAAGATGAATGCTCTTCTACGCAATGGAACTTGGACACTTGTCCTGTTAATATTGGAGATTTAGTGAATCAGAAAACTCCATTAATGGAGAATATCTGGAACTCGAAGTAAGAGAGAAGAGATGGTTTGTGAAATTTCCAATTCTGATTGATTCTTACTAACTGTACACATCAATATTTATACATAATACAAAAGGAAGAGTAAAATATCTAAAGCTCTCTAACTAACTATTAACTAACATGACAGTTGTACATAATAACAGATTCGGTTAACTAACTAACTATACTTTAATCTCAATACCCCCCCCCCTCAAGTTGGAGGCGAAATAGACATAGCCAACTTGTCCAATAAATTGCAGTGCTTGATGCCAGTGAGGGCCTTCGTGAGTATGTCTACTAACTGAGCAGCAGTGCCAATATGATGCAATGTTATAAGGCCTTCTTGAAGCTTGGTTCTTACAAAATGGCAGTCCACTTCAATGTGCTTGGTGCGCTCATGGAAGACAGGGTTCTTGGCAATATGAATAGTTGCTTGGCTATCACAATGAACATGAAAGGGGCCAAGTCTAGGTATAGTCAATTCCTCAAATAACCTTTGCAACCAGACCAATTCTCCTACAACTTTCCTTAAGGACCTGTATTCTGCTTCAACTGAGGAAAGGGAAATTGTTTCTTGCTTCTTGGACTTCCAACTAATGGGACTATCACCCAACAACACAATATAACCAGTGACAGACTTTCGTGAATCAGGGCAGGCAGCCCAATCAGAATCACAATAGGCAGATACCCTGAAATCTGCAGATGAGGACATGAAAACTCCTAGAGTAGGATCCTTCTTGAGGTAGTGAAGCATGTGAAAGGTAGCACGCAAATGAGGTTCTCTGGGATCCTGCATATACTGGCTAAGGAATTGCACACCATAAGCCAAATCAAGTCTAGTGTTAGTAAGAAAATTGAGTTTGCCAACCAGTTTTCTGTATTGAGTGGGGTCATCTAGTGCCTTTCCCTCATGTGCTCGCAGCTTAACATTAGGATCAAGGGGAGAAGACAAGGGAGTGGAGTGATCACAACTGAATTCTTTGAGAAGATCATGTACAAACTTCCTCTGGGAAATAAGAATCCCATTATCCTTGTATAAAATTTCCAAACCCAAAAAATAGTGTAATCTGCCTAGGTCTTTGATCTTAAACTGATGATGAAGGAACTTCTTGAGCTCAGTTATCTTATCAATATATGTTCCTGTGAGCAGAATATCATCAACATACACACCTAGAAACACAGTAGATGTGCCTCTCTTTCTGTAAAATAGGGAGTAGTCATGGAGAGAATGAGTGTACCCTCTTGTGTTTAAAGCTTCAGTTAGTTTTTCATACCACTGTCTACTAGCTTGTTTCAAACCATATAGTGACTTGTTGAGTTTACAGACCATGCATGTGGTAGGAACAGACAAACCAGGAGGTATATCCATGTACACTTGTTCATGCAAATCTCCATGGAGAAAGGCATTATTAACATCAAGTTGATATATATTCCATTGTTTATTTGCTGCAGTGGCAATGAGTGTCCTTACAGTTGTCATTTTAACAACAAGTGAGAAAGTTTCTGTGTAATCTATACCATGATGCTGAGTATATCCTTTCACTACCAATCTGGCCCTATATTTCTCTACACTCTCATCTGCCTTGTGTTTGATTTTGTAAACCCATTTACACCCAATGGCCTTCTTATCAATTGGTAAGGTTGTGAGGGTCCATGTATTGTTGTCATGTAATGCATTGAATTCCTGTGTCATAGTTGTTTGCCAAGCAGGGTCTGTAGCTGCCTCCTCATATGAACTAGGCTCACAATCATGATAAACATTCATTACAAGAGACTGACTTTTAGGATTTAGAGCAGCAGGTGATATGTGGTGGTTAAGGGAAAAATGAGCATTGAGGGATGTTGGAGGTTGGGAGGAAATAACTGGAGGTGTTCTATGGACATAATCAGACAAGTAAGGAGGTACTCTATGTATCCTATGAGACCTTCTAAGGGCAGGTCTTGTAGGGTGGCAAATAGGTATGGAAGTATGAGGTAGAGTGAATGACATGGTGGGGTTAGAAGGACCAATTGGAGAAGTAGTTGGAGTAGAAAGTGTTTGTGACAGAGGTTGATTAGTGTTGTTTACAGGACCTGGGTCACTTTCTACAGGTGTGGAGAGATGGTAGTAATGGGAGTAATCAGATGAGCCTACAGAATGGAAAGGAGATGCAGGAAAATGAGTGGGATCATTGGTCATAGCAAAAGGAAAAATTGTCTCATGAAACATAACATCCCTGGAGATATGAATTTTCTTAGTGGTTAGATTTAGCACTTTGTATCCCTTTGTACATGAAGGATATCCAATAAAGACATGGGGAACAACTTTGGGATCAAACTTGGTTCTGTGGGCTTTGGGTATAGTGGGGTAACAAAGGCAGCCAAAACTCCTCAGGTTAGAGTACACAGGCTTGTGTTGATGCAAAACTTCATAAGGACATTTATTGATGAGAGAGGTGGAAGGTAGTCTGTTTATCAGGTGTGCTGCAATTAATATGCATTCACCCCAGCACTTCATTGGGAGTTTTGATTGAAAAAGGAGGGCTCTTGCTGTTTCAAGGATATATTTGTGTTTTCTTTCCACCACCCCATTTTGTTGGGGTGTGTATGGGCAGGATTTTTAGTGAAGAATTCCTTTAGTCTAGAAAAACATGATGGACTCATTATTGGTGAACTCAAGGCCATTATTTGATCTGATTGCTTTGACACTGGTGCTGAATTGGTTTTCAACCATGATGACAAAGGTTTTGATAACATGCAAAGCATTGCTTTTACAGCTGAGAAGATGTGTCCAGGTGGATTTACTAAAGTCATCTACCATGGTAATGAAATATTTGAAATTATCATGGGTGGTTGTGTGGTAAGGACCCCATAAATCAACATGTACCAGCTCAAAAATGCTAGTACTGTTATGAGACCTGGTAGGGAAGGGTAGTTTTGATTGTCTTGCCATAGGGCAAATGGGGCAAAAAAAATGGTTGTTTAGGTGAGAATTTTACAGGTATAGAGGATATGCCTTTCATTTTTACAAAGGGAACATGTCCTAATCTATAGTGCCATAACAGGTCTGTGTTATTAACAGGAAAAGAACTAGAAGTTTTATCAACAACATTGTATTTATTATTGATAGACATGGAACTCATTACAGCAGAATAAGAAGGACAGGAAGAAGAAATACACTTGTACTGTATTTTAGAGCTAGGAAAGGAAATACAAGAAACATGTTGTTGTTTTGGATGACTAGAATTGTTCTGTTGCAAGCAATCTGAGCAAAGGAAGTATAGGCCATCATGTGCTTTACCAATCTCCAGAGGCCTCTTCAGTGAAGGGGCCTGTAGTAGACAAGAAGTATTAGAGAAAGAAACAGTACATTTTAGATTGTCAGCTAGAGTATTTATGGAAATTAAGTTGAATTTAAAAGAAGGAGCATAGAGTACTTTGTACAAAGTGATCTCGGAAGTTAGACACCATACCTATCTCTGTAATCTTAACTCTATATCCATTAGGTAGTCTGACCAAGAGAGGATAAGGTAAGGTTATCAGGTTCACAAGGAGATTTCTGTCAAAAGTCATATGGTGAGAGGCACCTGAGTCTAATATCCATAGATCAGTTCTTGTTTTGAAGCATTCACAAGAAAGTTTGTCAAAGTCAATGGAAGTAGAACAAGTAAAAGTACCTGCGAAGTTCACAGCTCCACCTGTCATGTGCATAGCATTTTGATCCTCCATGGGGTTGAATTCTTTGAATTGTTGCAGCAAGTGAGCAACCTGTTCATACTACTCTCTGGTGAGGTTGATGTTGTTGTTTCCTTGGTCATTGAAATGAGACTCTGAGGATCCATCCTGATTTCCAGGGATATCACAAGACAAACTGACAGAATTAGCTGATATACCCTTACCCTTGTTGTTCCTATGACTTGAGTTCTGGTTGTTGTATCTTTGGTTTTGGTGTTGTGGATCATGATTAGTAGGTCTGGGATTGTTAGTAGTTAGACCAGGAGGATATCCATGTAACTTGTAACACTTAACCCTGGTATGACCTAGCCTTCTGCAGTAATCACAGTAAGGTCTACCCCTAGGTGCATTGCTGGTGATGTTGGAAGAAGAGTAGTTTGTTGTAAAATTCCTTCCTCCTGATGAATTTGAGGAACTTGAGGACCCAGCAAGTAATGAACTTCCTTCAACAAACAATTGATTATTTGGCTTGAACTCTCTTTGTTTTTCTTCTTGAACCAACAATGCAAAGGCTTGTGCCATAGAAGGCAATGGGTTCATCATTAAAATACTACCCCTGATTATGGTATAGACTTCATTTAACCCCATAAGAAACTGAATTAGGCATCTATCCTGCTCTGCCTTTTGAAGATTAGTTTTAGCTCCACAAATACAAACACAATTGCACTGACTGGTAATGCATAAACTGTTAAGTTCTTCCCAGAGTTTCTTCATTCTAGTGTAGTATGTGGTGATATCGAGAATACATTTGACTAAGATCATTGATCTCTTTCTGAGTTTGGTACAGCTGTGCTCCATTCGTCTGATCGTAGCGATCTTCTAGCTCTGTCCATAATTCCAAAGCATCACCCACATATTCGACACTATCCGCAACTTATCTACCTAGTGAATTAAGAATCCACGACGTGACCATATCGTCGCATCTCACCCATTAGCGATAAGTTGAATTAGTTTTAGGTGGGCGTTTGCATTCACCATTGATGAAAATCAATTTGTTTTTCACGGACAAAGATCTGAGGACACTTCTTCGCCAGGAATGAAAACCAGTTCCATCGAAAGGGACATGTACAAGTACCACACCAGGACTATCAGATGGATGAATGTAGAGGTGACTGTTTGCATCAATTCCACTAGACGATCCCGTATTAATTCCAGCAGACGATCCCTCATTCGTGAGTTCCACTATGATGAAGTAGTTATCAGAGAGGAAAAAAAAATACCAGTTGAAAAGAGAAGAGAATTAGATCGATAAGAGAAATAGATTTGGAATTGAAGATCTCGAAATCGATGACGCAAACACAACTAAGAAGGAGTGTAAAGAGAAGGAACAGAATGTCCAAGCTTTGATACCATGTTAATATTGGAGATTTAGTGAATCAGGAAACTCCACTAATGGAGAATATCTGGAACTCGAAGTAAGAGAGAAGAGATGGTTTGTGAAATTTCCAATTCTGATTGATTCTTACTGACTGTACACATCAATATTTATACAGAATACAAAAGGAAGAGTAAAATATCTAAAGCTCTCTAACTAACTATTAATTAACATGATAGCTGTACATAATAACAGATTTGGTTAACTAACTAACTATACTTTAATCTCAATATGTCCCTTTTAACTCATCCATGAATGTGTTAGGCAATAAGTGGATTTTTTGAATTAAGAAAAACTCTTTGGAAAATATCGAGTGTTACAAATCTCGTTTAGTTGCCAAAGGATTTCATCAACTAAAGGGTCAAGATTATTTTGAGACATTTAGCCCAGTTATCAAACCTGCAATGATTCGGGTTGTCCTCACTGTTGTTGCGTCTAGAGGATGGCAATTGTGCCAGTAAGATGTCTAAAATGCATTCTTACATGGACACCTTCAGGAACGTATATATATGGCTCAACCTGCTGGATTTGTTAACCCATCACTCCCTAATCATGTATGTTTGCTGCAGAAATACCTATATGGTCTCAAACAGGCACCGAGAGCATGGTACATGCGCCTTCATCAATTTCTCATGGTTGTCGGATTTTCTCCTTCCAAAACAGACACATCTCTATTTTTCTATCAAGCTCATGGTGTCACAACTTATTTGCTTGTTTATGTTGATGATATTATCGTCACCAATAGCCATCCCTCATTTTTGGAATCAATTATATACAAGTTAGGAGATGAATTTTCTATTCGTGACTTAGGTTGCTTAAGTTTCTTTTTAGGTATTGAAGTGAAGCACACTGCCACCACACTTTTTCTTTCTCAACAACAATATATTACAAAGTTGCTCACCCGGACCGCAATGCACAATTGCAAACCAGTGCACACTCATATGGCACCGAATACTAAGTGTCACGACCCGGGAGCACCCCCTAGTCGTAACCGGCGTACTCGACCTCGAAGAGGTCTAATACAAGCCTCTTAGCATTCATTCATCGCATAGACACTAAAAACCATAAGGAATTAAAACTTTCTTTACCAAGAAAACATTTCATAATTTAAAAATAATAATAATAGCAAGCGGAAGACTTTCTAGACTTTATACATGATGTCTCAAACCATCTAATACTTTAGAGTACAAAATTCGGGACTA
>JAJOOH010019845.1:0-14165 GCA_029582605.1 Solanum gracilifrons | reverse complement strand
AATTTTCCGACTATTGTGAGCTTACATTGTTCGGCTAAATTAACAAAGTAATCATGTGCACTAAAGAATACAGCCGGCTTACCAAGGTGTGTTCCATGCTTGATATCAACATGGATGATGTTCTTGGCAGCCTCTGCTAGTTTAATTCCCACGACAGCAGCAAATGTTGGTTTCAATACTGGTCGTTCTATCGATTTCTTGTTGTCCGTAGGTGTAGGTTTTGTTTCACCACTGTTATCTTTGGGATTAGTTCCATCTAGTCTGGATCTTTGTTGTTGTTGTTGTTTGCTTTGGGTTTGTCAAAAATAGTAGATATTTTTGGGAAAGAGTCTTTAGGATTTCTAGGGTTGGATTGTGCTTCACCTTGGATTTTGGTTTTTCCCATGGTATCTTCTCCGTTGGAGTGTTCAATAACATCTTCATTATTATTTTCCTCCTCCGATTGGGTTTCCTCCTTCTCTTGTTCAGCATCAGATTCTATATTCTCAAAGGAAGTGGAATTTTCTGTGTTGTTTGGATTGCCGGTGGTGTTAGAATTGTCTGGATTCCGCCCGTTGTCAGTGGTGATGGGGACATATTTGTTACCGTTAGTGGCTAGGTTAGTATTCTCGGCTAATTTATTTGGTGGATCTGGTGGTACAGGTGGTGGTTGGGCCTTACTTTGCCCATTTAAGTCAACTGAAGTCATTACAAAGCTAGAAAGAAGTCAAGAGAATTTATTTTTATTTTATTTTATTTTTTTAGTACTAAGATGCCCATTTGTGTTCCTTGAGGAAGACTTGTTAGGGATTATATTATGTTAATTTACAGGATATTTATGTATTAAGGGTAGACTAATGAATGATAATTTATACTAACCTTCTTAACCAATAGTTGCATTGGTTAGTCCAAGAGTCGTCTGTTCAGTCAATTTATTAAATAGTTCTATATCCCCAAACGTTTGAAATAATCAAGATGGAGTTGTTTGTTATCCTTGTTAAGTGTAATGAAGTTTATATAAATTATACTAAAATATATAAAAATTCCGATAGAAATTAAAATAAAACACAGTAAAAATGAAATGGAAAACATAATACATTACTAAAGACATTAATATCAGTACATCAAAATGAGACGAACACTCAACAGTACAGGCACAACCACCCTCAATATTATTGGCATCACCACCCGCAATATTATCGGCACCAGCATGGTTATCAAGTTCCAATGCTTTATTAACCTGAGTAGGAAAGTTAAGAAAAGTACGAGACAAGGTCCTCACTTCACGCTTAAGTGCTTCCATTGCACGATTGAGGTCCTGTATTTCATCCTTTAATATTTCAATCTCCCGAACCGTGTGAAACCATCTTCTACGATAATCATGTGCGTTTCTGTTCACTAAGGAAGGCATGATAGTGATACAATAAGCAAAAAAAATCTTGATATTTGGTAGTAGATTAAGTTATTTCAAAGAATATCTATAGTTGTACTCCCTCCGTCCACAATTGTTTGTCAGGATAAGGTCATGCACACCCCTCAAGAAAAATTTAATAGAAAGTGTAATTTGATTAATATAACCCTACTATACCAAAAATATCAAAAGTCTACGTAACTTTTCAATTGAACTACACTATCATTAAGGGCAGAATTGGAAAAAGGTGATTAATTGTTTCTTGATTGTTTAAATTGACAATTAATCTTGGATATCTATTTTTAGTATACCTACTAAATAATTGTGGACGGAGGGAGTAACTATTTAAAGTCTGTCGAGTCCAAAAGTAGCATTCCTTAGTTCGAACAGTCACATGTTTTCTAAAAAAATGTACACGAAAAGTCTACTGTTTAGGGGCTATTAGAAAACAGAGCCCTAGCCCCAATATTTTTTGATATTTTAATTCGGAACCGATTTTAATTTCCTTTGACATAAGATTTAGAAAAGATTAAGTCAGTTTAGACTTTTTTTAAAAAAAACTTTCAATTTCCTTGTTAAATATACGAAAAATAGAAAACAAGCACAGTAACAAGGCCAATAATAAATTATTTTGATAATCAAGAATTATCACAGTTTCATCATCGATGAAATCCAGAAGAAGGTGCTCATGGATTTCTTTGCAAAGAATGATGTCTACCATGAACTCATCACTACGACAAATTACAAATTTTAAAACATCTCCCTCAACCAATCTTGCATTACGAACAAAAGAGTTCCAACCCTCATAAAACCTTTGTCGGCTCTTCGAACCGCAACTGCCTACAGTTAAATGGTATTCATCTCCAAACGTTCTATCAGGTCGTATATAAGTTAACAGAGTATGTGTTGGGTTCATGGGAAAGTATTGACTTACCGATTGCGGAAGCCACTACATAAAGGAAAAAAAACAAGTCATTAGTTACATTATGTTTTTAATAAAACAAACAAATAAACAAATAAAAGGAAATACAATGAAATGTTATAATTTACCATTCCATTTAACGTCACGTAGGATCTAGTTAGTCTCACGTAGAAGTTTGGTAGGGGAGGATAAGAGACTGGAGTGAAGTTTGCCACTATTTTTAGATGAGAAAAGAGATTGGTGTATAGAGTTAAAGAGTATTGGGTATTTATAGCAGTGATGAAAATTTTTGACTTCCCACCAGAATAGTTTCCCACCAAAAGTTACACTCTTCATTTTTTATACAGTGAATGATCTTTTACGTTGGAATTAATTCGGTCCGAATTTAATTACCGTGTACTATTAGAATTTTTATGGTAATGTTCCACCATCTGTAATATAATATTTATTTATAATCAATTAATTTGTGTGTTTACTACTTGAGATCAGTGCAATACTTAATCAAACTCATAATTATATTATACATTCAATTTGGATCAATGTTTGTCCCTAACACATGAAGAGCAGTGGAAAAGTTATTCAAAAGATAACTTCTTCTTTAATTTGAAAGATATTATATATAATTTTTACAAGATAAATATATATTAATCACAAATGCACATTTAATATGTTGGTTAGTAGTGTTTCCTCCTTTATTTAAATGAACTTGTACCAAACCATATCATGAACAATGAATATTGAACATCTCCATAGAGGATTGTTATTTATAGAGTAGGTAAACTATAACTATAGTTAAAAATAATTTAAAGAGTCATGTTATTTAAGTAGAGAAGATAAATAGATGGAGTTTTTTTTAGACTTACTATACATAATTAGAATAATAAATATTCTCTTACTCATTTATTCTTTTACTCATAATATTTTATTTATAATTATATTGATGTTTCCTCCGTTGCATTTGCATTGAGAAATTTACTCTATATGGTTTACTTTCCTTTGACAAATAATTTCGAAAAGATTTAGTCAGTTTAGACTTTTTTTTAAAATGCTTCATTTCCTTGTTGAATATACGAAAGCAATAAAAAATTTGACTGAAAATAAAGATTAATCGAAAATAAAAAAAAGTAACAACGCAAATACAATATGATTTTATTAATCAAGAACTATCATCATTGTATCATTGATGAAATCCAGAAGAAGGTGCTAATGGATTTCTTTAGAAACAACGATGTCTACTATGGCCTCATCACTACGACAAATTACAAATTTTAAAACATCCCCCTCAACCAATCCCACATCAACAACAAAGTTGTTCCAACCCTCTAAAAACCTCCGCCGATTGGGAAAACCACAGGTTCCTACAGTTAAATTGTATTGATCTCCATTTGCAGTACCAGGACGTACATAAGTTAACAAAGTATGAGTTGGGTTCATGGAAAAGTATTGACTTACTGATTGTGGAAGCCACTACATAAAACAAAAAAAATATATTATGTTTTTATTAAAACAAACAAATACACAAAGAAAACGAAAAATAATGAAATGTGATAATTTACCATTCCATTTAACATCACATATGATCTAGTTACTCTAATTCTGATGTATAGTAGGGGACGATTAGACACTAGAGTGAAGTTTGCCATTGTTTTGATGAGAACAGAGATTGGTGTATATTGTGAGAGAGTATTTGGTATTTATAGCGTTATTGGAATTTTTTTACTTTCCACCAAAAATGGAATTAATTACCATGTACTGCTATTAGACTCTTTATGTAATCAATTAATTTGTGTAACATATGTAGAGTAGTGGAAGAGTTTTATTTATTTATTTTGTGATTGATTTCTAATATGATAGACCATATCATATTACTTTATGGGCAACAATATCTAATAGTTATGAGAATGTACGTACCATAGATAACAATATACATTTCAACAAAAGTAATAATAATAAGATGAATAGGCATAATATATCTTTGAAGAATATATTTATTATATTTATCAAAGTGAAGATCATATCATGATATTGAACATCTCCATAGATGAATGTTATTTATAGATTAAGTAAACTATAACAATAGTTAAAAGAAGTTAAAGAGGCATGTTTTTTAAGTAGAGAAGATAAATAAATGGAGTTTTTCTAAAACTTATTATACATAATTAGAATTCTCTTACTCATTCATTCTTTTACTCATAATATTTTATTTATAATTATATTAACAATGCTTCATTTAACGACCCTCTTAGTCGTTTTATATATTTTGGCCATTTTTCTAAGTTTAACCTTTTTCGTAACTTTTATAAATAATTTATGATTTTTTAGAATGAGCGATATAATTTTCAAATTTAATAAAGGGTTATTTTATTGCTAATATTAATGAGGAAAAAAAAGGGAAGTCAAATAAAGAACAGAAAATAAAATTAAATGGGCAAACCTAATAATAATAATAATAATAAAAAGTAATAATGAAAGGTAAAGTGCAGGAATGCTGTTAGCAGAAATAGAACGCCGCAGCAGGGAAAAAAATTTACGCAGTGCAAGAAAAGAAAAGAAAGGGAGAAAAGAAAAGGAAAAGGGAGGAGAAAAATTGAGATTTTCATCCCCAAACATTAAGGTAATGATTCTAGTCCTTTCTATTAAATTTTTACATGATTTTGAACAATTTTTTTTGGGGTAGAAGTGTGTAGGGTTTTTACTGAATTAGGAAAATATAGTCCTAGAGTTTTTAGAATAAAATCTTGATTTGGGGTTGAATAACGATCCGCTTTAACTAGAATTTTGCATGCGAGTTGTTTTATCATATGGTTAAACGTAATCTGAAAGAAAATTTCAGATTCGAATTTGGTGGCTTGGAATGACTTTTTGACCTGATTTTCGAGCCAAAACTAAATATATTAATATGGGTGTCATTAGATTCGTATTCTTATGAGGAATACATATTTGATGGATTGGAAAAGCTTGAAAGCTTAACAAAAAGGAAAGGCGAAATCTTGAAGAAATTGTGGCACGTGCTCAAATTTTGAGGTATGTTAAAACTTTCAGACTTCATTGAAGGACGTTTTTCTAATTAAACATTAATAATTGAATAGACCATGGGTAAGGGTGAAAGATAGGGGTCTCATACCAATGGTGTGACGGGAAGTGGTACGAGTACCGATGTTATAAAGGAAAATTTTATTACTATAGAATACGGATTCAAATCCGAGTATGACAAAGCGTATGGGTATTAGCTGATATATTATTGACTTGATTTATTATATGTGATTGTGTTCTTTATTGAACCTGTATACTTGTGATAGTTGAGGTGATTACATATCATATTGATATTTGATTGAGATACATCATCATCCTTTTTCATTGATATCACATTGTGCATATGCATTGACATGAGATTGTGTATAAGTTGGGCACGTGGAGATCGCCTATGCTGGGGATGGTGAGATATTAAGATTATTATTTTGGCACGTGGAGATCATACATGCGAAAATTGTTTGATTTTATGATAGTGCGTTGAGATCGTCCGCACAGACACGTGGAGATCGTCTGTGTCGGTATATAGACCTCGCGAGTCCCCCATGGGTCATGAACTCTCGATGTATTTCTGAGGAGTATCATGTATATACGATTGAGAGAGTACAGGGAATTGAGGCATATAATGGTGTCACATCGCATTGCATTGCATCTCATTACATCCTTCATTATTGTTTGATTATGTGCTTCATTGATGTTGGACATTACGTGACATTTGATTATTCCTATTGGATGAAAACTTAGTTGGTAAACATAATATAAACGTGTAACATTACACAATTATTTTCTTATATATTTATGTCACTACTTCTTCATTGTCGGTCTATGAGATATATTGGGTACACATGGTTTCATACTCATCCTATACTTGTTGCACTCTTTTGTGGTGCAGATTGTATTTCGAATTTGAGGACATTTCTTGGAGCTTGAGTCTGAGTTTGCATTATCTAGGATTTGTGGTGAGCTGCTTGGATATTCTGCGGCCCATACCTTCATCTATCGCTATTTACTTAGGTTGTGTTGGTATTCTGATAGGATATTTCTTATGTTTAGACTTGTGAAATAATAGACTCGTATTGACTTTAGAAGCTCTTGTACTTATGACACTAAATCTTGGGATGGTATTTTAGGTTTCCGCATTTCATACTTGTAAATGACTTAGTGTTTCAAAATTATGTTGTCTCTTATCTTTCTACTTTAAATAGTGAATTGAATTGGTAAAAGTATTGGGTGTGCTTACCTATCGGTTGGAAGCATATGTGCCATCACGACTTGTAATTTTGGATCGTGACACTTCATGATTATATTAATTATGTGTAATTTATTTATCACGATCAACTTTTTATTGAACATTAACTATGATTGTTAATTCATGCTATTTAGCACTTTTGGTAGAATAAAGTAATATTGAGATCACCCATTTGCATTGAGAAATTAAGTAACTTTTACCAACAAAACCCTTATTTAATTAAAATGCATTTGGAGTAATTACTTGTTAGTTTTTCTAGGTTGGTCAGAGTATATATTTTCAAGACTAATTAATTACTCTATCAAGGTAACGGAAGGAGTAGTAATTAACTCAAACGTTAAAAAAGAACTAAAATGGGTGAACCTATAGCTAGACTCGATCATGGGACCTAAGGACTAATCGTTTGACGAGTTAACATTTACGCTGCAATAGTATTCGTTTGTTATTACGAAAAAAATTAATTTTATCAATTACATTTTTGACTTATTTAATATAAAATCCCACATAGTTACTCAATTAATGGAGATTGTCAGAACTAGTGGAAATTTTCAACGCGCCTTTTAGACACTTTGCATTCTAACCTTTTAAGAAGCTGAAGAGCCCTAGAAATTTACATACTTTGCATTCTAACCTCTTACCAAAATCATCCTTCAATGAAAAATATGAAGGCGATTTATTCTTCCTTTGAATCCCTAGATAGGGAATTACTTTATTAGATTGTAGAAAGGGTGACTTCTATATCCTACAAGGGTTTGATAAATTTCAGACTAAACTATATAGAATTTTTTTTAAAATCTATTGTTTACTTCATGTTTACTAACCCATCGATTTTTCAGTTGCAAGATTTTTAATGAAATAGGAAGTGAACGATGGGTTTATAGGAATCTATCGATGTTAGACGTTCCAATTAGTACATCAACCTATGCGAATTAAAGAAATTCTTTAACCAACCAAATACATAAAATTTCTAATTCATTGTTGTGTGTTAATATTTTCAGAAGAACTATTTCAGAAATAGAAATACAGATGAAACACTTGAAATGTTGGACAAAGCATTCAAAGGAGGCCACACACCTACAAGATATGCGTTTGGCATAGTCTCGATATTCTTAGGAGGTGAATCCACCCTAAATGGGATACAGATGATTGGTGAGATGAAAGTAACGCAAGAACAAAAAAAGATAACAAGGAAGTGTCGACAACGTCTTCTAGAAATCTAAGCACAATTTGTCTCTTTAATCGTTTATTTACTAAACAACCCCCTCCTTGTTGCACTAGATTATTACATCTAGTTACTTCTCCCAAAAATGGAAGGGATAGTGAAGAATATGAGGAAGACGGCCAATGTTATGGTTGTAGTAGCGATGAAGAAATTAGCAAGCTCTGCTACTTTTTCTAGGCTATTTTGTAATATTTTTTGAATATTAACTATATTAAGTATGTTTATCTCTCTTATTTTATTTTATTTTATTTTATAATATAATATGCTCTTAAATTAATTAATACTAACTCAATTTGTGTGTGACAACTCACAAATCACAACTATACACACGTGTCAGCATTCCAGGTATAAATGTACTCTGGAACAACTTCCAATGCATTGTCCAGATCACTTATTTGTCATCATTGTTTTACAACTTCAACATGCAAAATACTTCATTACAATTTTTAGTCCCCATTTTCGATTTTCACACTTATATTACTTGAACATTATTTTGTTAACAAAAACAAAGGATTCGAAATTAAAGTGAATTGTCACAACTTTACAAAGTTGCAACTCTTCGAGTTTGAAATTAAATTGAAGTGTCACAACTTCATAAGGTTGCAACTCTTCATCATATTAATTCAATATTTATAAATTTGTGTAAAAATGGAAAAAAACTTATAATAATTTCGAGTTAGTTTTAATGATTTTGTAACTCCTCGATATTCATTATTTATTAATTCTATAATTGTTCTTTCATACTTAAAACAATTCAGAAATTGACATAATTTTGTATCGAGTTGTTTGTTGAAATTATTAATATCAACGCTTTCCAATTTTATTGTTATGAATTTGTAGGTTTATTTTTATTTGATTTGAAAATATTTAGTCATTCCCTCCTCTGCATTACTATTGACATTTTTTCTGGTATTTTTCATATTTTAACTTGCACAAAATTTAAAAATAAAATGAAAACTTTAGAAAAGAAGATTATGTGTCTAACATGTATGATATTTTGTTGCCATATTAAAATAAAAAATGAAGTATTAATCATAATTTTTCACTTTTTTTTATATCAACTAATTAAATATTCATACCATGTGTTTTCTTTGAAAGTAATTTTTTTTTTTTTAAAAAAACGGTAGTTTCAGTGAACATCAAATATTTTTAGAAGATAAATAAGAAGTTTTTCTTATTTATTGAAAAATACTGAATTGTTTTTTATTACTATTAAAAAAATGACGTTATGGAAATAGAGCACATAATTAGAAGATAAATAAGAAGTAATATTACAGGATTTTAGTCTTTTTGAAACTAATCAAAAAATCATACTCGTTTTGAAACAAATGCCAATGCAACGGGAAGACCACTCGTTTGCCTTCATTACAACTCCACAATCCACATGCAATGAACATCCATTTTTCAGTCATCTTCACTACATCCATTTAGAGTTTACATTTGTGAATGAAAACATGAATATTTAATAAATCTATTTGTTTCAGGTAACTTTGTCCCAATTAACAAAACAAAGTCAGAAATATGGGAAGAATAAAAGTTTTTGTATCATTTTTAATACATAATAAATAGCAGATATTTTGCCATAATTATTGAACCTCTTTGTATTCAATGGAATTAATATTTCAGATTTATAATTTGTAAGTAATAAACTCACTACATTTAATCATTTAATACATATATTGATGAATCTATCATTTTCTATTTTATTACTTTTGTTAAATCAATAAAAATAAAAACTAATGGGTGCCTTCCTTCGTTGTTTGAATCGAATAACTAAAACATAATTTTTTTAAACAAAAAAAAGAAAAAAAAACGGGTTTCAAAAGTAAGTAGCGTGTCACAGCTCACACACCACGTGTCACCAATTCTTCAAATTTCCAGCAATAATCTTTTACAACACTCAAAATTACAACTCACTCATTCTGTTAAAAAATAATCCCGAAACCCTTCCCTTACACAACCAAAAAAAAATTCTACAAGCAAAATAATGAAGAAGATTTGTGGTTCAATAGAATCGATTGAAAATGGGATACTCTTAGAGATTGTTGAAAGAGTGGCTTGTGGGTCATTCAAGGACTTGATCAATCTCCGACTCACGTGTATATTGAAATATATATATATATATATATACCTATTTCTAAACTGTTATTTTAATCAATGATTCCATAACCTATTGCTTTTTTCAATTCAAAGTTATTCAATACACTTGGCAATGAAGAATGCGTTTACGAAAAGGTATCATTTGTGGACTTTCCACTATTCTCATGGTCTATGCGGACAAGAGACCAAATAGATAACAGGACTTGTTTTGTCAATCGGTGCATGAAGGCTGCAATAGAGACGCATTGTACAAAATAGGGACAATAATTTTTTTGCTTATTCAGCTTGCTATTTTCATTTTTATTTTTTACTCACAAATTTAAATATGGTTATGTATTAACATAGTTTCTGCATGTGTTTTTTGCTCACAAAAGTCAAATGGAGTATTTCAATAATGTTTTTGTGTTTCTTTTGTCAGACGGATTTTTAAAAAAATCATAGCCCCAAGCTTGCATTGCAAAGGCTTCGGGAAGTAAAAAAAGACGGACACAATGGCACAACATATGTGCTTGCCATTATTTCCATTTTCGTGGGAGACGGCGACAGTCTAGCTGGGTCATATTTATTGGGCACATGAAGAAAAAATTTCATCAAAGAAAAGAAATAAAGCAATGGAGGGAAAGTATAATCAATATGATAGATAATGTTTGGGTTAGTCATTCGATATTTTTGAGGCAACGACCAAATCGTTGTTGCATTATTCAACACGAGAATAGTGTTCGGGTGAATGGATGACCTATTTAAAGTGACGATGAACATGATGATCAACCTTGTCATGGATGTGGTTGTGATGCTGAGGTTGATCATGTCTTTGATCTTTTTCCAAATTTTGGTGTAATACCTCGGCATTTGAAAGAGCTTAAAAAAGAAAGAACTAAATTGGAAATAGCAAAATCTGAAATTTTGCAAGTCAATAAGCTTAAGATGTGAGTTTTGGGTCAACTTCAAATGACCATAAATTTATGTACAAGATGAGTTAGGTCGCCTATAAGGTATCAAATTAAAGGTCTTGGAATTCTCTTTCCAACGCCACCGAGTTTACTAATTTTCGAGCTCGTATGGAGGAGATATGACTGTTTGAAGTCGGGTTGTTCAATTAAGGAAAGTTACCCGGATTTAAGAGGGGTATTTTGGTATTTTCCTTACCCAATCAGGTTAATTCATTTTTACTAATTAATAAGGGGTTTAAACTTATTTGGTTCAATTTTCCCAAGCCAATATATGCCTAGGATTTTTTAGAAAATTTCAAGAAGAGGAGAAAAGGAGAAAAGTCAAGGCGTTCTTGGTGTTTTCTTGCAAATCAAGGATCGTTTCGCCAAGGGTTTGATCCCTAAAGAGGTATGTGAGTTCTCACAGTGTTGGGTTCGATTACCCACACGCCAATCATGATAATTTCAGTACAATTTCATCTTTGGAATCGAGGAAATTGAGTTTTTGATAAGTGTTCTTGAAGTTCATTCGTAAATCTTGATTTATGGGGTTGTTGATGAGTTCTTGAGACAAGTAGTAGTGTTTTGAGTGTAGTTTTGAGTGGATTATCATATATTAATGTTAGGTATTCGAATCTAAGTGATTGGGGAATAAAATAATCGTTTTTAGTCGAATTAAGGTTAGAAAATGAGTTGAAAAAATCATCGGGATGAACTGGGGAGGGTTGGAGCGGCGCACCCCAGATGCGCCAGAGGGTCTAGGGCGGCGCGCCAGCAGTGCACTATTTTGTAGCCTCTAAACTTTAGGGGCTGGCATCCCGCACCAGAAGTGCGCCTGGGATGTTTGCCCTCACCCTTTTTTCCGTCATTTTACCCTTCTAAGTTCTCCTAAAATGTACCTTCACTACTTATTGGTTCTAACTACTCTAAACAACTTCTAAACATCTAGATAATCATTCATAAACATGAATCATAACCTAGAATCCATAAATTCAAATTCAACGTAGAGCTAAGAGTCAAGTCTAGAGAGTTCTTCGAGTCTTTTCACAAAGTCTTTTACTATTGTTTTAAACTTGTTTTAAGACTTAAGCTCTGAGTTTGAGGAAGAGTAGAGTTGGATTCATTTTCTTTAAAATGATATACGGGAACTAAGTATCCCCAAGAGTAAATGTTTTCACATTTAAGCAAGAGAGGAAACACCGTTTTCCAAAGGAGTTTTCATGAGCAGTTTTAGTACCATCTCTTTTAAGAGAAAGATTTTGAGTAATAATCTCAAACCACAGAAAATATATGTTTTTAAACATATGAGCTATCTATATTTTTGGGAGAAGTATTGAGCACCGATATGGGGACGAGTTCTGATAACTCAAGTCTCCATAAACCATGTATCCAACATGGGTAGAAACGGTCATACTCTTTAGATGATTCTTTAATGCTTTTTAGCATAGACTAATGGATCCACTTAGTAGTAGGTTCTATACCCCTGTAGAGTATAGGACAGCTCTGGTAGCGTGAGTTAGATGTTGTATCATCACATAGTTCATAGTAATGGTTGACGGTTAGAGAAACTCCCGCAGAAATATTTTGTATTCATATATACACAAACTTTATCTTGTATCCTTGTATACAAACAGAGTATATCATATTTTTAAATACATGAAGTTGTTACTTACTGTTTAAAAGCTTTTCTTTATACTGCATGCTTTACTACTGCTTTATATTGAAATGTGTTTATGTCACGAACCAAAACTAGTTCTGAGTGGCACACTTAACCTCCTAAGTGAGCGAACCAACGAATTCAACCCAAATTATATCAATGATTCAACTAAGAATAAAAAAAATGCGGAAACTCAAAACTTATTAAAGTAACCAATCAAATAAACCTCTAAAGTCTATTGCATATTATCCCCAAAACCTCAAAGTCATCACATCAAGGACATCTGTTCTCAAAATACCAAATCTAAGAGTATTAAAGACACCAAAATAAGTAAATAGAATGGTTTGTCATAAATTTAAGGACATCATGCCATGACTGGGAGAATCCAGCACGAGCTAAAAGAAATAGCTCACCCTGAAATTTGATGTGCACGAGATTGTCTAGAGCTGAGGGCGAATCAAAGTCGATGGAACACTTGCTGCAAAAGAAAACGAAGAAAAAACAAGTAGGGGTCAGTACAAGGAACACGTACTGAGTAGGTATCATCGGCCAACCTGAAATAGAAACTAATATGCAATGAATAATAGTATAAATCAACTATGACACTTAACATGTGGCAAGAAACAAACAACACGAATCATTGACAACAACACCAAAGTGAGTACGCAATCAGTCAATAATATCAAGATCACACATGAGGACTCATGCCTCCAAACCAAGATATTTTGGTAATTGAGTTCTTTGAGATTGAGTACATTACGTTATATATATATATATATATATGTGTGTGTGTGTGTGTGTGTGTGTGTGTTTTCCTTTAATGTTACTGTGTCAGAACGAGACACCCGATCCAATAATATCATGTCGGCTTGTGGCATCCGTTCCAATAATATCATGCCGGTTTGTGACATTTGATCCAATAATATCATTAATTTATCATTTATTATCACCACTGTTCACTTCATTAACAATATTTCATCAAACCTTCTTTATTCAAGGCATCACTTCGATAGAGAGGGTTCAAGATTATAAATTTCACGGTCTCAGGATTTCAGACCAATCATAAACCACACAACCAAGCCATACAACCACACAATCAAGTACATAGAGAACTTCACAATATCACTCAATACATATCAATCACTGTTAAGAGTCTATCTATCAAATAAAATAAACCATAACCTACCTTCACCGAAGAACTGACGTCAAGCAAGCTACTTCTCCAATGCCTTTCCTTTCCTTAACTCCTCTGAACCTTTCCAATCTATCAAGTATATATGCATAATTTGTAAGTTAACGTGTCTACAAACACTAATATTATTCTATGTCTAGCCTAGACCCAAAAACTAACCTAATGCTATAATCAATTTCCTAAAGTTCAAACCTAAGGGTAGGTCTTAATTCCTCCAATTTGCATAACCTTAATGGTATTCATCTAATATAATACACCTCATATTTAACTATATATTTCAATATATTAAAACTTGACAAATAATAGGATGACTTTAGGAAAAGAGACCAAAATTTCCCCAAATTACACGTGAACCACACATAATCTGCATACATGAAATATGCAGGACCTTACCATATTAGTAAACTCATAATAAAACCATAATTTACCATTATTGTATCTTAATTTCCCACTAATATTAACACCTGAAGCCAC
>JAJOOH010019844.1:0-25215 GCA_029582605.1 Solanum gracilifrons | reverse complement strand
TTGAGTTGTGTACGGGATTAGTCCCGAATTTTGTACTCTAAAGTATTAGATGGTTATGAGACATCATGTATAAAGTCTAGAAAGTCTTCCGCTTGCTACTTTTAATTAAATGTTTTCTTGGTAAAGAAAGTTTTAAATTCATTATGGTTTTAGTGTATATGCGATGAATGAATGCTAAGAGGCTTGTATTAGACCTCTTCGAGGTCGAGTACGTCGGTTACGACTAGGGGGTGCTCCCGGGTCGTGACATACACCATCCCTATGTACATCACCGTTGGTAGCCGGAGGAATCTCTGAAGTCTCAGGAGCATCCACATCATCATCAGCCTCCAGTAATAAAGTGAAGTTAGTAGACCTTAGATAGTCTATGTCCTTCATCAAATCTGCTACTTCGGCTTTCAAAGTCGTCTTCTCGGAGGTCTCCCCCTGCTTGCTCTCACAAGCCTTAACTCTCGTGGTGAGAGTGTCAATGGAAGTCGGAAGGGGGGTCAGTGAAGCAAGTATGGCACTCTTTATCATCCATGGGATCGATATCTCAAGTCAGGTCGCCCTCACATCAGTTGAATGGGCTAGGTGTCCCATCTTCAAGATCATCGCCTGAGTAATCTTGGTAGGCTGGGATGAGATAGATGCACATGGGGCCTGTGAAGAGGAAGGAGGGGAAGAAGTACCTCAAGGCCCAGAGGCCGGAGTAGGCAAAGATGCCTCTGCAGGTATAGAATCAACATCTACCTCCAGGGATGTATCCACCACAGATTCCCTCCTCCTGTCAGCCTCCTCTCGAGTGTACTCAGCCTCAATGCGCCGGATGTCAGTGGAGGAAGACGTGGTAACCTCATTATCTCTCATGTCGTCTCGGGACACTCTAGTACGCCGGCACAGCTCCGTGATCAAGACTGTGAATTTAAGTGAGGTTTGTCTTTGCTTGGCCCTCATGGCTATGTCTTGCTAAATAATAAGCCTCATGTCAATGCTCTTCCGATAAATAATCGAACCAAGGAAGGCTGCCTTAAGATGATTGAGAACAGACTCATTCTGGGAAGGCATAATAGAGCTGCTGATGAATCCGAACCAGTAACGTGCAGCTACACTCAAGTCCATCTTCTCAATCACGACTCCTGCCTCTATCCATTTCGGGGTGGTATCTGAGATGAGGGGCACCAGCCAGCCCTTGCTCTCATTCAATTAAGTTGTAGTCGTAGTCAGGTTGGGGTAGTCAAAATTATACCCTCTGTCAAGTATGGTGTTGATGAACTCGCTATTACATCCAACTTCTTTGCCTCGCACCACAACCGACTTAACCGGTCTGAACTCGCTGGCCTTCTTCTTGTTTTTTGGAACCAATTCACCATACGTTGTATAGAACTCCCATACCCATGAAGGAATATAGGGACCTCGAGGCCTGGTGAATTACTCGAATCTGTGGAAGTGGAGGGTATCCCTCACATCTAAGTACTTGCCCTTAAGTCCCTCTATAGATAATAACTTCTCCTCGAGGATGGTTCGCAATTTGTCACCCTTCAAACTGTTGAGAAGCCTAGGAGAAGGGACGACTAGTGGCACAAGAGCCACAGGAGGTGATAGAGCTGGTACAGAACTTGTTGGGGGAAAGTTCAGGGGACTCTGGTTGAGTCATGGTGAAATCTAGCCTAGATCTCAGCCCACCGGGATTGCAAAGGCTGGTTGTCCTCAGGCTCAAATAAAGAAGTTTGGGAGGCAGCAGTCGCTCTCTCAGATGTGGGCCTCTTGCCCTTGCCTTTGTCTACTGGGAGCTCTTGCCTTCCCTTTTTGGGAGGATTTAATCCCCCTTCATTAA
Organism: Solanum gracilifrons; assembly: GCA_029582605.1. Taxonomy (NCBI): domain Eukaryota; kingdom Viridiplantae; phylum Streptophyta; class Magnoliopsida; order Solanales; family Solanaceae; genus Solanum; species Solanum gracilifrons. The sequence goes on along the minus strand of JAJOOH010019844.1, from coordinate 23,399 downwards.
TTGTGATACATCGTACTCTTTTTCGGGGTGCCATACCGATGTTGGTCCTTACCATGTCTGCAAAACATTGGGAAAAAATTAAAAACCATTCAATCAAATGCACAGAAAAACAGTTGCAGATAGACTCGCCGAACCAGTCGGCGAATCGCCGAATCACTTTGGCAAGCTAGATTGGGCTCGCCGAAAAAATTGGCTCAAAATTCTAAGAAAAAGTTGGCATGTTGGCGATGGAAAAGCCTTTTGGCTAGCAAGGATAATCCCGCCGAAAGTTACAGTGCAATTAACGTTCAGGGGTGTAGATAAAGGGCGATCAAGAAGAACTATCGGCGAGTCGCCGAGTGCTTTTGGTGACCTCAAGATTCTCGCCGAAAGTTACAGAAACCAACTACTCATTTGGCATGAAATTAAAGGCGAGATAGGGAACTTCGGCTAATCGCCGAATGGTTCGACGAGCTCAACCTAGGTCACCAAATGACCCAACGTGCCTACTTTCAACCCTACTTCTCATATTCAACCCCGCAACCCCCGAAAACAAAATCAAAGCATGCACCCATCAAATTAAAGCAAGACCCAATAAACCATTACCGCGGGATACTTAGACTTCTCCCGATTTTGCCAAATTTGGCCATTTGACGACTTTTTCCCTTATGAATGACGTCACCCACTCTATCATTGGGAAAATTACATCATTTGGCACAAATACAGGTTACTTAGACTTCACCCAACTAAACCCAACGACATGCAAGTACAACCCCACAAATTCTAACCAATTTTAAGGCACAAAATTTTGGGAATTCAACAATATATACATTTCGGGCAAGATTATCAAATTAACACAGGCACATACGAAAACAATTAAGATCAGAGAAGTCCAACGTACATCACTAAGATAAGATCATTGCAAATGAGTATAAAATCACTAAAAATAAACTCGGGGTTTGGAAAACCAACCTTTAATGCCGATTAAAATAACTTGAAATTCTAGGCGGCAAAGTAATCCACTCTGAACACACGATCAACGACTCAAATACGATAAAAATTCCAAAAATATAGAAACTAATGTGCGGGTGTGAGTTTTGGAAGATTAAAAGTGAGGGAAAGTGAAAGAGTTTGAAAGTTTAAGCCTTTGGCCTTTAAAACCCATCCAATTCTCGTTCATTGGCGACATTAGTCTTGCTCGCCGACCCACTCGGTGACACGCCGATTGGGAATTTATCTCGCCGAGTTTTACAGGACCTCTAATTAATGTGGAGGTCCAAACGGCGGACTAGATCGCGATCACCGACCTGGTTGGTGACTCGCCAAGTTGCTCCTGGGGTCACCGAGTTTTACAGACTCCAGTTTAAAAGTGTCTTGATCCCAACGACGGTCTAGGTCGGGCACGCCGACCTCTTCGGTGATGCACCGACTAGACATTTTGCTCGCCAACCTGCCTATCTAACACTTTTGACACTTCAACCTGCATAATCAACACACCATTATTTCTAAAAAAAATAAAGCGATAAACACTTGGGTTGCCTCCCAAGAAGCGCCTTAGTTAACGTCGTGGCACGACTCAAGTCCCCACTTAAGTTCCATTAGTAGGGTTCGCCTAATTTTCATAAGGAAACCCCTCTTGTGGTTCTGGGTAGAGATTATTCAGCACTTGGTCCATTTGGGACCCTAGTAGCTGAATGAGCATGGAATGAGAGGTCATCATTTGGTTCAGCATCAAGACATTCTCTCTTATCTCCTCCAACACTCTGTCGTGTTCTTCGACTTCATGTAGAATGAGTAAGAGGACATCCTCTTGCTTCTTCATCTTTCGACACTCGTGAGGGGGAATGTACCTCTCCTTCTTCTTGGACACTACCTCTAATTCCATGACTTTCTTGGCCAAGACATCCAGTTGAGTCAATAATGTGGCCAATTCTTGGTCTTTTACTTTCTCATTGTTGGTCTTGGCCATGTTATCAAGGAGTTGGGTTGCAGTCTCATAGGAATGTTGCATCAAGCAGCCCGAAGAGAGTTGGTCAGCCATTATTTTATTTTCGGGGCCAAGATCCCAGTAGAAGCATTCCAGAAGCATCTTATCTGGAATTCCATGAGTTAGGCATTGTTGCAATAGGGTCTTAAACCTTTACCACAACTCATAAATTGACTCACCCTCCAATTGTCTGAAATTTAGGATGTTATCCCTCAGAATCATCAATCTCAAAGGAGGGTGATCCATTGGGTCACTGTTGCTACCAAATATGCTCCAATTCTCTGCTCAAAACAACAACACACAAACCAAAACTAAAAATTAAGTAAGTTCAACTATAATTAACAAGAACAAAATTCAACTTAGCTAAAAATTATCAAATAACACCACTCCCCGGAAGTGGCGCCATTTTGATTAATAACGTTTCAAAGACACTTCATCCAATACTAAGAGTCAACGATCGTTAGTTAGTAATATAACCCAACTAAGTGAATTGGGGTCGAATCCCACAGGGAGTGGTAGGTATTTGAGAATCAATAGACAAGCATGAATATGTTCAAGTCAATCATAGGTAAAAACATTTACGAATAAATGCAAGGTTCAAGTTTGGGGTGACACATATGTCAAATAACAAGAGGGTTTTGATTTCAACTATCATCAACAACAACAAATAACACGAAAATAACAAGTATAGAGACGGGTACTTGGGATGTGATTGGATTATGGGCTAAGGTAGACAAATGGGTGATTGCAATCAATAGTGAATAGATGCAAATTAGTGAATAAGTTAGACTTTAGTGGGGATAAACTTTCTCTGGAACAATTTACCCTGAATCAAATTGGTTTCTCTCGAGCACCAATAAGCAGCAAGTAAGAACAGTGTACGCTTTAGTCTATTCACTCTCTCGAGCTGAATGTGTGGAAAAGGGTTTAGGATTCACTCTCTCGAGTTGAACCCAAGACAACCCAATACCCACAGACCATCAAATCAGTAATCTTGGTTTTAAAACCTCTCTCTCGAGCAAGCCAAAAATACGAAGGTAGAGTTGCATTTGCAACTACAACCCTTTAGATTAAGCCACAATTACTAAATGAAATCACTTTTAAACATCATTTACACTATCAATTAACAATACCCAGCAGCTAAATCAACCCATAATCATATAATCACACCCCAAGAATTGGGGTTTTAGCTAGACATCATAAGAAGATAAAAATCGTTACCAAATTGTGTTTCCATCAACTAGGAAAGATTAATTTCATCTTTACAAAGGTCTAAGATGAAGAATCTTAACACCCACTTCCAATTTCTCAGAAATAGAAATCTTCAAAGCTAAGGAAATATTGTCTCCAAACTCGTCTAAGCTTTCTACTCAAAAACTGATAATTATGATCCTATATTAAAAACTAGTTACTAAACTAAGAATTTAAAAATGTATTTAGAGTCACCAAAAATGTGATGCGAAGGACCATTCGGCGAAATAAGTCGAGATCGCCGATCCACTCGGTGATCCGCCCTTTGGTCAATTCCATCGCCTTTTTTGCTTTGGCCTTCAGCATCTTCAAGTTCTGTAACTTTGGGTGATATAGTACTGCATCGCGAACCCATTCGACGACTCGCCGACTACTCTTTTCTACCGCCGACTACTCTTTTCTACCGCCGACTTGATTTTTTCTTTTTGAGCTTAGCACACTGGAACTTTAGGTGAGACCATGGCCATTCGGCGACTCGCCCAATGGGTAAGGCGATCATCACGCCTTCTTTTCTTCGTTCTTTCAGTTGCCTTGTTCCTTTTTGCTCATTAGTGTCTATGCTTTGTTCCTCAATCCAAATACCTGAAAATCAAGGATTTACTTAAGTTATTGGCACAAATTATGCATTTGAGGACACTAAATCTATTAAAATAAAGCCCTAAATGAGTTCAAATCGTGGACTCATCAGTGGTTATCTAAGTCCATCCGCACCAGCTCAACAACCCTCCATAGACTATATCTTTTATGAGTATGATGAGGTGGGACATGATCATATGTATTGTTTTGTTAGTTTTTTTAGTTTAGAAAAGACTCGCCACTTATTTTTCAAGAAAACTTAGAGGATTCAAAAGATTTAAAACATAAAAAAATCAATTGAAATACCAAAGGGGGGTATGGGGTTCAAATTTAAACTTCAAGAAGGGTTTTAAGACATTTGAAGTGCCCGCTAACTTGCGGTTGTCTAACGATTTAAAATATTTGGCTAAGACTTAAAGAAAATAGGCATGCATGATTACTTAAGGAAATAATTAGTTTAAATTTTGAAAAGAATTCATTTTCTCTTAAATATGACTAAATAGAGAAAGCTCCAAATATTTTAGAAATCAAATAAAAAGAGACAAGGATTTACTTACTAAAAAAAGGTTTTAAGAGTATCTGAAACAAGAATGACTCATCTTTGGGCGAATTTGAATTAAGTTAAACTTTAAGATTTATTATTAAATAAGCAAGTAATAATTAAACAAATCAATAAATACAATAAAAAGAGAGAAGTACTTGGCCTAAGTTTGGTTTCTGTACTTTTGGACCAGTACTTGGGATTGATTTTTGAATTTGGGGGATTTTAGCCCAATTTTTCTGTCCTAAAACTAGCAATAGGGCTGCCAAAATCGATGGATTTTTGGCCCATTTATCTCAAAACTAAGATGCTGGAATTTCTCTTGGGGTATTGACCCATTCTTGTTTATGTATACCGTGTATAAGAATTCTGTAGATCACTGTATATTTCACGTATATTTTGTATTATGTTGTATACAACATGCATACTTTCTCCTTTTTGACTCTCGAACGCCTACATTAAACCTCCGGAACTGTTCATTGATTCCTTTGACTCGAACTTGGCACCAAAGGAGATGATTTGGAAAGATATTTAGGTTTTACCAACTCGAGATACAAATGGTGAAGGAGTCCAGTGAACTCGAATTTGAACCAGTTCATACACAGAAAGAATAAAAAAAGATAAAGGCCATATTTTCAAGCTAGTATAATTAAACTAAAATAAATAAAAGGAAATAAAGCAAGATAAGCATATTATTAGTTCACACTAGTAGACATTATTCATGGATGACAAAGAAATACATGTAATACTTAAATTATTTCATTTAAATCTAAGCTATCCTCACATGGCATAATAGAAAACTAAATGATAGCAATAAATGGACAATTGGACTACCATCGATCAAGTGGAATGAGGATTTACGCATAACTATTTAGACAAAGATAAATAAATGATAAAGAAATGGTTATCAATGAAAACAAAGAAAACAATTGAAATTGTTCTCTATCTAATAATATCACTGGAAGAATTAAAATTAGCAAGAGCAAACAAGAATATTCATCTAGTTTATCAAATAAATGAATAGGTTCATTATATGGTAAGAAGTCATTTCACGATGAAAGGAGAAACAAGAAACACCTATTTCATGATTCCGACAATAAAACTCGTTTAAAAAATACCAGAAACTTCATACCGTCATTGATCTATTGGCCACAAAATACGCTTGATGTCAACCTTTATGGCTCTTTATCATCCTTATTGCAAACAACCTCATTAGTTGGATTAATTAGCCTTCTTATTTAATATGTGGCACATTCTGATTCGTTAGAAAAAACTAATTTGATCCAACCCAAACTTGAATCCACCCACTATATCATCCGACCCACTAAATATCTCATTATTCTAAAAGGGCAAAGCCATTAAGAAAAATATGACAACTGACCTTTTTGCTATCTCTCTCTTTCTAACAATATACAATTAATTTTTTATGTCCTAATTAGACCATGAAGCTCATAATCATGAATTAATTTGTATATTGTCCTTAATGAAGCTAAAGAGTCTGACCGTTTTTTATTATTATTATAGATAATCAAAGAAGTGAAAAAGATTGGTTGAGGACTATAAGCATAAAGAGGTCTTCATAACTTTGATCAGACATAACGTAGGTATATCACTTGCAATTCTAGATGCAGTTGATATAACTTCCAATGGGTATTAAGAGAGAATGAAGAAGACCACAACTTCAAGAGCATTAGTTATAAAAGAGAAAGAAGAAGACGCAACTTCAAGAAAATTAGTTATCGATTAAGTTGATGGGTCTCCCCCTTTAGAATAATGAGGTTTTAGATTCGGTCGAGTGGTTTGATGGGTGGATCCTGCTTTGGGTGGGATCAAATTAGTTTTGATTAATTATATTTTCTAACTAATGAGAATGTGCCACATATTAAATGAGAAGAGTAGTAAATTAGTAGTTTGTGATAAGGGTAATAAAGGGGTATTTTGTGGCCAATAAGTTAAGAAATGATATTTATCCAATTGAATAGCAGGGCGTAAATTCCGACATTGGAGAAGGAGAAGGAATGGACATAATTTAATTGGGGAGAGATAAAGATAGAGTATTGATTGAGGAAAAGGATACTGTTGTGAAGGAAGGAAGGAAGGAAGAATGAGTAGTTTTACTTTAAATGTTGGAATGAAATTGTCATGGCCGATAGGAGATGTAAGTAGGCAACAGATTCAGATGGGAAATGTTAAAATTATGGCGTGTGTTTCTGATGGTTCTACTCCCAGTCAGAGTTCCTTCCTTTCCCGTAGTCAGACCTATGCTCTTTTGAAACAACAAATGGATGTCGCCGCCAAATCTGAGGTCACCACTCTTTTCAAAATGCATTATTAATACTGTTTCTTTTCTTCCTTCACATCCTCACTTGTATATATATATATATATGTAGGACTACAAAGAGGCAGCCAGACTTCGTGATTCTTTGAAAATATTTGAGGACCAAGAGCCTGTTTTGCGACTTCAGAGATTGGTCAAAGAGGCTATTGCACAAGAGAGGTTTGAGGTAGAATTGTTTAAACTTCCTCATCTCTCTGCTAGTTCTACATCAGCTATACATCATCTCAGTTTCACCCTTTCTCTCTCTATGTCTTCCCAGGATGCAGCAAGGTACCGCGATGAGTTAAAGGATATTGCTCCGCATTCTCTCTTGAAATGTTCAAGTGAGGCAACAACACTGGTATGTATTTAATCTGGAATTGTCATGCTTCTATTTCACTTTCTATTACCAGTTGGTTTGATACTTTACCAAAATATTTTGCATTGCTAGTTATGGAGCTGTTTTGAATAATGAATTTTCACACAAGTGGCTTTCTATACTTAAAGGACAAAAATGTGGGGAAGAACAAAATGATTGGATTTTTCATACAAGTGCTCATTATGTTCCACATATTCATGCACACCGGCTGTTGTTACGCCTCCTAACAGTTTCTGGACCCCTTTTCCCCTACAAAACAAAAGAAAAGATATGCTACATATAATGCAGATGTTGTTTAAGACCTTCCTATTGTTGGGTCTTAATTAAGAAACTTTTAAAATGCTATATAAGCCTGATTATCTCAATCTTTCTAGATCGTTCCCTCAATGTGCTTATGTGACTTGAGATACACATGGAAGAGTAACCAACAAAACAATAAGGGTAAGAAAATGCTCTCAGGCACAGTCTCCAAGGTTTTCTTTCTCCTACATTTAGGAAAGAGAAATCACATTCTCCAGTGGCTTTTCTGCCGGAAAACATCTTTTATTGATCCTTCCTCCTAAGCTATCACCTTCTGTGATAATTTTACAACCTTTCTTCTCCTTTTGTGATACTAACCTCTTTTCAGGGGATCCATCTTAATCATGTAGAACAGACTCTATTTCAGATATAGTGGTAAATCCTATGACATCACAGAAACTATTGCAGAGTCCGGAAGATGGTTTGACTTGGTATAAAGTGCCATTCTCTCGTTCAGAAGGAGGGTGTTGAGCAAGTGTGCTCTTCTTTGTCTTTGTTAGGAGAGTGTTGAGGGAGTTTGGATTGACTGAATCCCATTTAACCCACTTAGAATAGGCCAAAACAACACAGTTTAGGAGTTAAAAGAGTGGGAAAAGACTAAAACAACTCTGAAAGGAAAACTATCGGAGCAATCCACGAAGGTCACCTACAGTCTGTGGTTCCATCCAGGGTCTGTAAATGCCGTCCATGAAACCAATCAATATTAACAGTCTTTAAAGTTCAAACTATGAGACCATTCTATGGCCAGTGGTTCCATCAGGTCCGTAGAACGGATCTGTAAATGCTAGGCAGTAGAAATAGTAGATATGTTTTCCTGCACATCATTCCACCAGTTCAATCCACGTTCCGTAGTTTGATCTACGACCCGTGATTTGAGCTCTTGAAAACTCAAATTGAAAACCAAGTCTCTGAAGTTGATTTACGACATAATCTATGGTCCGTGGTTCCTTTTACGGCCTGTAGATGGCATCCATAAATCCCAAAGTTTTGCTGCAAAAAATTTAATCAACTTCTCATGATCTGTTAGGTATGGTCTGCTCTGGCCTTAGAATTTCTGAGGTGTCAGAATAAAGAAGAGGGCTGGTTGTGAGGTGGAGAGAGAAAAACATGAGAGTTTGAATGTGACCAAACCTAACAGCAAGTGTTGAGTAAGGCTATAGGAAGCTCCAACCAACAGAGGGAGAATTTCAAATCCTGGAGATGCAGGGATCTCTCTACCATTATTTATTGTACCCAAAAGTTCAATTAATATGGCTGATTCATTTTAGTTCGTACAGTTAAAGGGCAGAGCATGTCAATCATTATTACACTAGAAAACAACTTTAATGAAGGTTGGAGAAATATAACTTCAAAGATGGAGGAATTCTTCAACTGAAAAGTGAACAATAAGGACATTTGTTACAGTTGGGGAGAAAACTAAAACTTTCACAGGAAAAGGAAATTACATAGAAGCTTTCAACCAAAGTAGATGGAGCCAACAAGGGAACGAGAATGTCAAGGAAGGAAAGATGCTAAATACAAATCCCACCAAAGAAACCAACAAGTTACTGCGAAGATGCTTAGTTGGCATATCATGCGAGTGTGATGAGATACCCACTTGAAATGATGTACGTAGTCAGGCTCAACACTCATGGAAGGGAGCTTTGAACACACAAGTCTACGACATGAATGAATTTCAGTTCCTGTTTGAGTTCTAGTCAAGGTAAGAGATTCAACATGTTCTCATGGGTGAATGGTAGAGACAAGGATCTTACCTAAAGGTGGATTGGTGGTCGCCAACAAAGGTAGATTCCTTGAAGACACTTTCTTCGTCTGGTTTTGGGTTAGAGCTCTTAGTCTCCCTCTTCAGTAATTGGAATATGGAGAACTTGAAAAATATAGGGGATGAATGTGGGTTGGAGAATGAAGAAATTTCGTAAGGAGGAAGTTGGGAGTACTGAAGGAATTCTAATTCTTTGGGATAAGATAGTTTGGAGAGGAGAATTGGTAGGTGTAGAACTCAACGTATCACTAGGAGGTTCTCCGGAATCACTGTTGATTTTAGCTGGCATCTCAATGCAGTATTTGCAAATTGCTATAGAGAGATCAGGAATGGGCTATGGGAAGAACTGACCATTATCAAAAAATACTTTAGTGGACTCTGAATGGCTTGTGGGCATTTCAGTTTCATCAGATATTCTGTAGAAAGAACATATTGCAACAGGATAAATGGTGCTATTGCGGAGTTCTCTTCTTGCATTGAAAATCTAGAACTGGTTGATCCTCCTTTATTGGAGGATCTTACACTTGGAGGAGGAGGGATAATCACTGGAGTCCTTCTAGGATAGACAAATTCCTTCATTTTGCACAATTGGACGAGGAATTTAGTCACATCAAACAGAGCCTTTTGGTTTTTGCCTAAAAAATAGGATCAGATCACAATTCTATTCTGTTAACTTATGGGGATGGGAATTGAAGAAATCTTACTTCATGTTTGAAGCTTGGTGATTGGAAGTTGAAGAAATCAACGACAAAGTGAATAGATTGTGGGGTTCCTTCAATGTTAATGGTAGACCTGTACTTGTTTTAGCTGAGACGCTGAAACTGTTACAAACAAAGCTAAAGGAGTGAAGCAAGAATAACTGAGAAAATTGGAAGCAGAGGAAGGTGAACATTCTTAATAAGATTTGTAGATTGGAAGCTATTCAAGAACAAAGAACTCTCACTGATAATGAATTATAACATTTGTAGATTGAAAGCTATTCAAGAACAAAGAACTCTCACTGATAATGAGTTACTTAAGAAAACAAAATTTGGCCTTGGAATTTGAGGAGATGGCAAAAAATGAAGAAATAGCATGGAAGAAGTCCAGGTTACAATGGGTGAAATATGGTGATAACAACACTAAATTTTTTCACAGAATTGCTACTGCTGATAAGGGAATTAATTCCATTAATGTTTTAGAAGTAGATGGGGTCACTATTACTAATCCTAAGGATATCAAGGAAATTGCTTAGAATTCTTACAAACACCTGTACAAAGAAACTAAATCTTGGAGACCAGAGCTGCATCGACGTGATACATCAGTGATATCTAGTGAATAACAGGAATGACTACAAAGACAATTTGAGGAGGAGGAGATTCTTAGTTGTATTAAAATTCTGTGCTATGGAGAAAGCTGCTGGACCAGATGGAGTTCCAATGGTTTTCTTTCTTTTGTGGGAAATGTTGAAGGAAGATATCATAACAACTGTACAGTTCTTTCACTCCAACCAAGTTTTTGAAAGAAGCCTCAATGCCACCATTATAGCTTTGATCCCTAATAAAATAGGTGCAGTTGATCTGTAAGATTACAGACCAATAAGTCTGGTAGGTGGAGTTGACGAAATTATTGCAAAACTACTGGCAGAAAGGCTGAAGAAAGTGGTGAGCAAAGTGATGAACAAACATCATATGGATTTCATTAAAGGGAGACAGCTTATTGATGCTACACTCATAGCCCGTGAATGTGTAGATTCAAGAACGAGAGGTGTGGAACCTGGGGTAATGTGCAAACTTGATATTTAGAAAGCCAATGGCCATGTATTTTTGGAATTCTTATTAAGTATCCTTAGACAGATGGGATTTGACAGTAATTGGTTGAGCTAGATTGAGTGTTGTATTAAAACTGTAAGATTCTATGTTCTCGTAAATGGAGAACCTGTGGATTTTTTACTGTCCATGTGAGAGGGGGTTGAGACAGGGTGATGCTCTATCTCATTACCTGTTTATTCTGGCAATGAAAGGTTTTGATGGCATGATGACCGTTGGACTACATAACAGATGGTTCAAGGGATTTCAAATTAGTGGAAGAGGTTGGGAGGAAATGGAGATTACCCATCTTCTTTATGCAAACGACGCTGTCATCTTTTGTGAACCAAAGGCTGAACAGATCTGTTATATTAGATTAATGTTGATAGTCTTTGAAGTTGTTGCTGGGTTGAGGGTTAACTGGAGTAAAAACAGTCTATTCCCTGTCAAAGAAGTCCCTCATATTAAAGAATCTGCAAGCATACTAGGCTGCGTAGTGGAGAATTTGCCAACAATTTATCTTGGCATGCCATTAGGTAGGAAGCATAAGGCACTCGAGATCTGGGATGGTATACTAGGAAAAACTAAGAAGAAGCTAGCATGGTGGAAGGCCCAATACTTATCACTTGGGGGAAACTTTACTCTGATCAACTATATGCTAGACTCCTTTCTTACAAATGTGAGAGCCCTTGTTTCCTAATTCATCCATAATTGTGACAAATTATACAAGCTAAGGAGAAAATTTCTATGGCAAGGCTGCAAAGAAGGGGAGGGGTATTGTTTGGTGAAGTGGGATACAGTAATACTTAGCAAAGGGGTGGATTGGGAATCAGAAATCTAAGACTACAAAACAACTTTCTTTCTTTTTTTTTTTTTTTTTTTTTTACAGTTCCAAAAAAAAAATGTCCACATGAAGTGATCGTGGCAAAGTTTGGTGAGCTGAGCCCCTGATGCACAGACAGAGTCACTGAACCTTTTGGAGTTGGGGTATGGAGAACTATCAGTACAGGGCTTTGTGGCACTGGTGGAATCAAATCTGATGGTCAAGGTGGGCACAAAATTAAATTCTAGAAAGAAGGATGAAGTAACCAAACTCCTTTGATGGAATCATTTCCAGATCTGTTCATAATTTCTAACAGTATGTGAACGTTTTGACATTTCAAGGATGGGATCTTTCCTTTAAAAGAATGCTAAACAATTGGGAAGTGATAAAGGTGGCTTCACTACTTGAGAAACTAGGAGGTTCTAGTGGTACCACAGCAGAATCAGATAGGGTTTTATGCATGCATAGCAAGGAGCAATGCATACAGGATATGGATGCAAGGTGTATCTGGAAGACCACAATACAGATGGAATCTCACTTGGAAAAGCTTAGTATGCGCTAATATGAAATGCTTCTCATGGTTAGTGATAAAGAAAGCTTGTCGCACTCAAGAAGTATTACCAAAGAAAGGGATACAGTTAGTTCTCACTTCCCAGATGCTTTCTTTGCAACAAAACAGTGGAAACCAACTAATATCTGTTTCTTCATTGTGAGTTTACTGCCTAACTTTGGGAAATATTCATCAACCAAACTAATACAAGATGGATCATGCCAAAGCATACCTCAGATCTTAGTTGCTGGATTAGGGAGGGTGGGAGTAAAACTCAGAAAAGGTGGTGGAGAGTAATACCTCCTCGCATCTGGTGGACTGTACGGAGAGAAAGAAATAGGAGAAATTACCAGTTTCAAAAAAAAAAAGAAAAAGAAATTTTATGTCTTTCACATTAAATCTATCGGCCTAAACACTGTAATATAAGTTTTTAGGGTCTAAATAAAGGGTTGGCCTGACTCCTATCAGTTTTTCATATGATTGATTGATGGTTAGTTTTTATTATCAGCTCATAATCAGACATCACGATAATTTGTTTGAAGCCTAAACAGCTCATAAGGAGACTTTACCTAAGTTTGTTGAAGCTGAGCAGTTCTGCACTCTCTGAAATATCTGCTCAACATTGCTTTGTCTAGGGAATCAGGGTTCAAGTTAGAAGTGTGTACATAGAAGGTCGAAGTCAACCTTCAAAAGGCCTTTATTTTTTTGCTTATAGAATAAGAATTACCAACAACTCAGATCGTCCTGTTCAACTTCTTAGAAGGCACTGGATCATCACTGATGCTAATGGAAAAACGGAAAATGTCTGGTGAGTTGCTAACTTTGCTGTTTTGGCACAGTTGTGGTAGACAATATTGTTTATGTTAAATTTATACATGTCCTCGTTTTTGTAACTTTATGTTATCGTCAGTCCATTTGGTGGCCATTTGATTCTTTTCTTTTTAAATTTGGGCTAAACATTGTTATCATTTATTCTGACAGGGGAATTGGTGTAATTGGTGAACAACCGGTGGTACTTCCCAACACTGCTTTTGAATACTCATCTGCATGCCCATTAGGAACTCCAAGTGGAAGAATGGTAAGAAACTAATTTGTTTTCCCTGATCTTTCCTTCATGAAATGCTACTTCTTCCTCATTTTTGTTTTTCTGTGGCATTTTAATGCTGAGATCGATATGTAATTGCACCCACTCACAAAGATATCATTGTGCTGTGACTGTATATGACTCTGGGCTCTAATTTCTTAGAGGGCGTTTGGCCCCCTAATATTCCAGGAAAATAAAGTAATGAAGGATAGCAGTTTTCAGAGGTTTAGATTATGCCCTCAAGTGTAGCTGTACAATTAAGTCCTACAGTTTATAATAGAGTCGTATGCAATAATACAAATGAAACAAATTGGAACCATTTCAGTTGAACTCAGGCTAGTGTGCATGCTTTATCTATACCACTCACACACACTTGAAGTAACCCATTAATAGTAGTAGAACTCTGTGCAAAGTTTTCTCCCCTGATATTAGTTACTACCATTTGATCACTTACACTGCCCCAAACATCTGAATGTAGTCTCCAGCTGAAATGAAATTTTACTATCAAAGTTGCATTGTACATACAGAATATTGAAGGCATGACTAAAAAACTGATACTTGACATGTACTCCCTCTTATAGGTCCATCATGAGGAAGAAGAAAGTCATGATTTGCTTATCCTACGCACAAATGCACGCATACGCGCGCGCACACACACACACTCTTCTGTTCCTTCTCTTCAACTCTAGAGGAGGAAGCTAGCAGTGAGAAAACAATAAGAATATGAATTTAGTATATTCTATCTTATAAAATCAGGACCTGCTATGCATTCTGTAAAACAATTGCTAACTGCTGAATTTTCAAACTATTTTTCTTCACAAATTGTTGATTGTCATATTAGCTTTACATAGCTTGCCTACACTAATTGTCATATTTCTGTTTATTGCTTTTTCTGAATTAGGTTTTATTTGATACACTTGTTTAAATTGAAGATCAATATTTGGAATTGGGAAGACAAAAAATTCAATTGCATGGTTATCAGGATTTAATTTGGAATGGCAGATGTTAAAGGGAAGGGTTTTCTGAGGTGCCAAGTAGTTGAAAACTAGCAGAATATACTCATAAAGTATATATTTTGATAAATTGAAGTTATTGAACAAAAGCTGGTAAATTTAGTTCTTTATAAATGCCTAATATTGTATTCATTAGACATCTCGTGTAATAGCATAACATTCTCATACTTTATATAACTACATAATATATATATATATATATATATATATATATATAGATATAAACCTACAAAACCAAATCAAATTACTCAATCAATTTGTATTTCTGAGTCATACATGTAGTCAAAGCACCCAAGATGTGGTGTGGATCCCAAACCTACACCTATGTCGTATCGATACAGGTGGAAAGTATTTTGGAGACTCCACGCAAACTCTCGATGCCCTTCCCTTATTTCTTTGTTCCTTCTATTTCTAAAATGCATCATGTGTGATTGTCTATTACTATACAGGAGGGTGACTTCGAGATGAAGCATATTGACAGAGTAGGCTCACGGACATTCAATGTTTCCATCGCTCCTTTCTCTCTCTCCAAAGTTGAAGATGGCAGTGATACCTTTTCCGATGGGAGCTGAGAATACTTTGAAGCATGCGCGCACCTCATTTGTACATTTTTATATAAAATTTAGGCTAAGGTTGTGATTTAGTTGCTGGCAGATAATAAACTCTTGATATCAGACTCATTGGGTGTAGTAGATAAATGCTACCGATAGATGTATTATATTCCCATGGGTAAACAGTATGGAACATAGGAATCTCATGCATTCATTTACATCTTGCGAGCTTTGAAGATATCTGTAATTTCCAAATGTATATAATATGTGTTTCAACTCTTAAATTATCTCTCCTTTTCACAGCTAAATTATGGTATTTGCCAAGGTTTATATCTTATAGTTAAGTATAGGAATGGGGTGGTGCTCAACCCTTACCCCGCAATAATTTAAGCCGCACCGTCCCGCATGGTAAATTTTTCTGATTTTGACCTGCCCGCCCCACATATCAAAAAATTGTTTTTTATTTTCACATAAGTTTATTCATTTTAGTGTGATTGTCGATGATTTACTTACTGCTATATGATTTACTTAGTGCTATCATATTATAATAATAATAATAATAATATTATTATTATTATAATAATATTATAAATCCTGGCAATAATTAATGAAAGCTTCTACTATCCGAGTCCGTCCTAACACCCTCCTGGCTAATGGGTAATCCAACGGATTCCTTCGACAGCCTTTCAAGAACCTGCCTGGATTACTTGGAATTGACCTTAGTAGAAATGTTCAATATGTTTTAACAATAGACATAATCGTCATTTCTTATAGTAACTTAGTATGTTATAGTTCAACACAATTAGTCTAGCCTATCATTTAGGCTAAGCACATAAAGAAATACAAGAATTAAATTGTACCTGCAGTAGAACTCTTCACACAGGATGATGTACAATCCAAGCTGAAAGCTTTTATTATTCAAACTTGTAAATTTACAAAGAAAGTATTACAATACTAGAGAGAGAGATCAAGAAAGAGGTGAATCTGAGACCTTTGCTTTAACCTTCTTAACCGGTTCAATATGATCATCAGAACAAGCTTTAGGATTAGCTTTTAGCCTGTCATATAGAATAGCAATAACTTTGGCTAAATCCTTTATAAAAGGAGCAACATAGTTAAGACTACCAAGAACTCTCTGTAATTGAGTTTTATTAGTTAGAATATTAGGGAACTTGGACGCAAATTCAATACTTCTATTAATGGGAATAATGTTACCTCTTTCAATATAATGTCTCAAAAATCTTACATTAGTTTGAAACCAAGCCATTTTAGGGCTAGAAATAACTAAGCCATTTTGGATAATAATTCTTTTAAACAAATCAAGGTGTTTAAAATGAGTTTCCACTTTTTTGAAAAATACAAGAATATTATCTATATAAAATATTATAAAATTACTGTAAGGTATGAAAATATCATTCATGATCTTTTGAAATTCAGAAGGAGCGTTTTTTAAGCCAAAGGGCATAACATTTCATTCATATTGTCCCATAGGGACATTAAAAGTTGTTTTATATCTGTCTGACTCAGCTATCTGAGTCTGTCAATAACCCGATTTTAAATCAAATTTGAAAAATATAATTGCATCATAAACTCTATGTAATAAATCTTTCTTATTAGGGATAGGATACCTAATCCATTTCAAAGCTTTATTAAGAGGTTTATAATTTATTACCAACCTGGGCGCACCTCTTTCTTGTTCAGCATGTTTATTAACATAGAAGGTTGTACAAGACCACGGAGACTTAGATGCCTTATAAGGCCCTTTTGAAGCAATGAGTAAATTTCTTTTTTGCATAATTCCAGATAATCAGAATTCATCTGGTAAGGTCTTTCTTTTGTAGGAATATTATCCTCAATAAAATTATCCTCATATGGGAGGCTAACAACATGCTTTTTTCTATTCCAGAAAGCATTTGGTTGATCTCCACAAATATGAAGGGAGAACTAATTCATTAGAATGATAATCTTATCCTGTAATTTAGGATTTTGAAGAATATTATCAATCTCAATGCTATAAATTTCTCCTTTTATAAAATTGACTTGATTATTTTTTTAAATTAATCTCGAAGATAATTCATTTATCATCCTTGTAAAAGGTTTTGTAATAAACTCTAATATAAAAGGTTTTTCATTCCAGGTTTCAATGATTTTTTGATTATCCCAATAAGTAAGGGGAAAAATATCATTTATAAAAGGAACTCCTAAAATAATTTGGTTAGTAATATCTTTTACTAAGACAAAACTTTGAGGAATACAATTTTTTCCTTTGCATATGAAAGCTTTGGACAATTGATATTCAATAATCATTTTACTACCATTTGCTGATATGAGGCTATGAGCAGTTTTATGAAAATATCTTGAAGGAATAAGTCCTTCCTGAATGCAATTTAAATCAGTAGCACTGTCTATAAGAGCAGTAAATTCTTTTTTGTAGTTATAATCTATAAGAAGAGTAAACTTAGTATAAAACTTTTGGAAAGTGATAGCTTTCCAGCTTTGTAAAAAATCTTCTTTATTATTACCAAAATTAAGGGTTTTAAGAAAATCAATATCTTTACTATCTTCTTCATAGGAAGATGGTTCTGAGCTATTACTCAACTCCTTTAGACTTTCGATATTATCAAGTCTAATTTCTATAGTGACATTCTTTTCCTTTAAATGATGAATGTCCTCTTTGAGATTATTAATCTCTTGCTTTAGATCACTGATAGTAGTAGGAGAACTTATAAGTTTCCTTCTTTCTAACAAGAGATTTTTTACTTTTGCCATGGTGTATGAACCTTCTTTGGTAGGGATATCCTCTGTAATATGATTTTTAGAGGTGGAAGTATTACTGGTTTTATCAATAATCTGAGCTTTTATTTCCGAATCTTTTACAATTTGTAAGAGCTCTATAACTTTGTCATTATCAATAATATTGATGCTTAATTCTTTGAACTGGGAATAGATCTTATAAAGATCATCTTCTTCCCCCTCATTTTCGTAATTTAGCCCTTGTTGACAAGGAAAACAATCATCATCCGAAGACATATAATCTTCTTGGTGAAGGGCTTTAAGATCTTCACTTGTGGAGGATTCCTCATGACTGCTGTATCCTATTTCTGATTTTCCTGAATCAGAATTTAGCATGATTTTGCAAAGAGACTCTTTGATATTATCATCAATATCAAGGTTCTTTATTTTTTTCTTTGACTCTGCAAAGAGACTCTTTGATATTTTTAATCCATATATGGATTTTATTATTGTCTACATTGATGTTATTCTAGTGTTTTCTAAAACATCTGAAATGCATATCAAGCATGTTGATATTTTAAAGAAAATTGTGATACAAAATGGTTTGGTTATCTCAAAATAAAAAATGAGTTTATTCCAAACAAATGTTCGATTTTTAGGGCATCAGATTTGTCAAGGGAAAGTCACCCCTATTCAAAGAGCTATTGACTTTGCGTCAAAGTTTCCTGATGTTATCACCGATAGGTCTCAACTGCAAAGATTTTTGGGAAGTTTAAATTACATATCCTCTTTCTATGAAAATCTTTCTCGAGATTTGGCTCCTTTATATGATAGGCTGAAGAAGGAATCTATGTATAGTAAAAGGGGTCACACTATCTGGTCCTTAAACAATGTATCTATTGTTCATGAACAGTGTTTCTACTGTTGTGTGGGCTCCGAGCAACATTGTATCTTCTGTTGGGCTCAAGTTGCTTTTGTCTTTACGGTGTTATCTTCTTTGTGATTATGGTTGGTTTGATAAACTATCTTCTAAACAATTGATTAAAACTACTGAGCAATCTTTAGTTTTAAATTCGTCTGAACAGACTATTCATTTGCTAAACGAGTGTGATACTAATCTGTATAAAAATCAGTATAATTATCTGCATATTGGCATGGTGAAAATTGCTTTTAAACCTTTAACCCTTAAAGGGTTACCTGAGACTTTTTTGCTGCTCTTTGTGATGCTAGAAATTTAAATTTTCGACAGTCTCTTATGGGTTCGATAGAATCTACGGTGTCCTATAATCCCGTTTACTTTAATACTCAGCCTAATTTGCAGTTATCTCTTACTGATGCAAATATATTTGATGCTCTAACATTAAATGTTAAAATACATGGTTATAATTGTGCGCCTAGTTCAGAACTCATCAGTTTATCTTATAGAATTTATTTCAAATTGTTATCTACTTTTAATCCTAGATGTAGATTATATGATATTTCCAATCAAACTATTTTGGTGGAAACCAATTTTGCAAGGTCCAAGGTCACCACCAGGAGACCGATTAAGTGGGAAGAAATAGATTTCCCCACTTCATGGACTCTAAATTCGGTTATATCCCCAAATCAGTTAACATATGCGGTTACTAATTCTGATTTCTCTCATATATCGCAAAATCCCGATGGGAGAATTTGTATTCAGTTTTCTGATAATAGCTATGCACCTCATAGGCAGTCCTTTTCTAATAATAGGTTGATGTCTTTTGTGAATCACGGTTTGAATAGACATTATTTATCTAGTCGTAGACTTATGCCTGCTATTCATCATATTTCCCCTGTTGAACCTATATATGGTCCAGCCTAAGATCGTGCTGCTTCTTTACATACTATCGCATCAGATAGCAACTCTGTGGTGGAGAAGGTAAAGATCGACCCTCGAACTAATATAGGTCAGGTGAATGATGATGTTTCAGACAAGGATATTCCTTCAGTCTTCGAAATGGAGTTTGACCCCAACGATTCTTAATGATTCCACACCAACTTGATTTTAGCCCAGGTTCTCTGGCAAGAAAACATATTCAAAAAGATTTTTTTGATGAAAAATGGAATAGGTTTAAAACTTGGTTTTTTGATTCTTATAGTAAAAAAGATCTTACTAGTATCTCTCAAGAGTTATATGAAACTTGTACTTTACATAATCAAATTATGTATTTTGTTCCCTGGTTTATAACCACCTATTTACCTTTATATATCAAAGATAATGAAAGGACTTATAAAGATGGTAGTGGTAATCTTACTAAAGCCATTTACCCTCCTTAGTCATCTTTTGTTTTGCCAAACAATACAGGTATTACTTTTTCAGCATTTCAAAAATTCATTGAAGAAGATATTGCTTCTATTAGTATTGCTGAAATCAATAAACTTATTACTCAAAATAATTATTTGAGTCTTTATGTTAAAGTTTTGGGCAAGCATATTAGCTCTCTTGACAAAAAACTTGATGATCTGACTATTTTAATAAAAGATATAAAAGTTGATATAGCTAAGACAAATCTTGCTTATACTTCTGAAAGCAAACCAGAGGTAGTTCTTACTCATGTTCAAAGACCTCCGAAAATTCAAGATTTTAAATTTGGATCTTTAAATAATTTTGAAGACTTCTTGATAAAAAAAATTTCTGATTTAGATTTTAAAGAGCTTATTGATAAAAACTTGCTGGTTTAAAATTTAAGCTTATTGATTTATCTCAAGATTTTGCCGATAAAATGGAAAATGCAAGTGATTTTAAAAATCAGGGTTCATCGGAGTTTATTAAACTCAGGGGGTATCCCAAGAAAATCAGTGGTTATTCTATCAAACCAAGAATGAATACTTATTACTATCCCCGTCCTACTCCTCAAGATGTCTTGATAGAGGAACGAGACTAGAATCAGACTAATACGTCTTATAGTGGTTTCAAAATTTATGAATGGAATCTTGATGGACTGACTGATAGACAATTGACTATTCTTGTGCATATGATGCTCATGTATGCAACTATATATAAAAGTGTGAAAAATAGAGATAGAACTATTTGCAAGATGAGTATTGCTGATTTTACGGGTCAACTTCGAGGCTAGTAGGATAACTATTTGAATATGGAAGAGAAGGTTTCCATTATTAATGTGGTTGCTACCGATGATGGTGTTGATAATCTGGGTATGGCTCTTGTAAGAAACAAGGAAGATGCTGTTTATACCCTTGTTCTAACCATTTTAGAACATTTTAATGATAGATTTACCAATCAGCATGAGACTGTCCGTACCCTCCTTAATGGTCTATGATGTCAGACCTTAGGACATTTCAGATGGTACAAAGACACATTTCTTAGTAGGGTTATGAAATTACACGAAAATAAAATTGAGTATTGAAAAGCCAAGTTTATAAATGGTCTTCCCCCTCTCTTTTCCGAAAGAGTTCGTAAAGCTCTAAGAAGCAGTCATGGTGAAATCCCTTATAAGGATTATACTTATGGAAAGCTTGTAGGGACTTGCACACAAGAAGGTTTGAACTTGTGCAGTGAGCTACATATGGCTAGACAACTTAAGATGGATAAGCGGAAGGAGAAATCTCAATTGGGAGACTTCTGTACGCAGTTCGGTCTACCCAACCCTTCTGCTAAAGGCAGTGATAAGGATAAGTGCTACAAGTCCTCTAGAACTGAAGGTTCTTACAGAAAAAGGAGATCCAGACGAAGGTGCAGTCTTTACCTTGATTAGCCCTGGCCAATCCTGCTTGGCAAAAAATTATTGAGCATTAATCATGCTTTCTTTATCTCCGTCTTGAAAGGAGATTCTTCTGGCAATATGCTTTACTGAGGTATCATCAATGATATCTTTTTGATGAATTTTATCATATTCTTGAATTCTTCCACTGATAATATCTAACAGCTCTTGTCCAATAAGTTGCTTGGTTTTGGGATCTTGTTTTATTAACTTGTCCCAAAAGTTATTGTAATAAGTCCTGTTTAGGCAAGGAATATTATCCTCCGTGAAACCTACTTCAGGAGTCCATTTATGGATTCAAGGTATAGAAAATTCGATAAAGAAATAGATTTGATCTATTTTTTCTAACCAACATATATGATCTGCATGATACAATTTATTAAGGTCTGGGGACAGTTTTGTCCATTCCTTGTATAACTAGAGGAACTGTTCCAGTAGGATTTGAACTGTAGGACCGTGGTATGACTACCAGTTTATAAACCAATTTAGAATTGGTTCGGCAAATATCTTTGCGCACACTTTTATAAACCAAGTGTGTTTGTGTTTGCCATTATTATAATAAAGCACTTTATCAAATGCTTGGATATAATCCCAATACATGAAATTCATTCGGGCATTATTGAGGCTTATCTGCCTTTCCTTCATGGTGGAAATACCCCAGTCTTCAATGGATATAATCTGTTTTATAATAATTTTTGAGAAGTTATGAACTTTCTCATGTGGGCTATAACCTACACCGGAGAAGTGTTGAAATTTCGCATTTCCTGAACTTATCAAGATCTCTTCATAATATGACCGAGTCTTATATGACTCACCCGGACAGTATAATCCATTGATCAAGTACCTTTGGAATATCTTCCATGGTTTATTTTTACTTCAGAGTTTTCTAAGAGAAATATAATATATATCTTTCTTTGGTACCTTTTCATAGGATTTAATATCATCATTAGCCTTTTTGGTAACAGAAGCAAAAGTATCTTTTTTATTTTGAGCAGTCAAATATGCCTGCATGTGACCGTATAAGGGACTGTCTTTTGGAAAATCTTCCAAATTAACAGTTTGCTTTGGGCCAGATGAAGATTCTTCTTGTAAAGAAATCATTTTATTTATCAAAGTTTTTCTTCCCATTTGTATAATCGGGGAATTCAATGAGGATCTGTATGACGATCCCTGAGATGAACTGGCCATGGAACCGTATGACGGTCCTTGGGATGATCTTCTTGGGGCTGATCTTTCCCTTCCACTTCCTTTACTATGAATCCATGGTGGATCCATCCTGCAAACATAACAACCTTTAGTCATTCAGAGTATAGTTTGTCAGATATCCGTCTGAGTAATTCAGAAAAAGAAAATCTTTGAAATCTTCGTTCAAAATATCATGAATAATCTTTTCAAGAATAAGACCTTTCAGATCTCTAGGTAATGAAGTACCCTAAGGATAGTAATGAGAGTTTTATTATCAAAAAAGGTTTCTGAAAACATTTTATTGAAGGTATTCTTTGGATAAGAAATCCGGTAAAGAATTATCAACTCTCTTTTTATATTGAATTTCAAAATCAAAAAGGGCCAATTGCGCTTGCCACCTTGCAAATATTAATTTCGAAGCATCATGCTTGAAATCTTTATCAAACATAAATTTGACGGATTGAGCATCAGTTTTTATCAAAAACTTTTGATTAGATAGATCATCCTGAAACTTCAGAACGCATTTGACAATAGTCAACATCTCATGAGACACATTAGCATATATCTTCTGGGCCTCATTCCATTTTCCAGAATGAAATCTAATTAGATATTCATTTTTATCATGGGGATTTATTTGCTTAAAAATCTCACCATAACCAACATTGGACGCATCTGTCTCAATAATTTTTGCCAAGCAGGGTTGGCCAGGGCTAAGCAAGGTAAAGACTGCACCTGAAGTTTGATATCCTTAACCAAAGCGGTATGACCGTCATAATAATAATAATAATAATAACAACAACAACAACATCAGCAACAACAACAACAACAACAACAACAA
>JAJOOH010019843.1:0-19640 GCA_029582605.1 Solanum gracilifrons | reverse complement strand
TTTTTTAAAAATTAATTAATAAAATAAAATAAATTAAAAACGACGAACAACGTGGTTATTTTTTAATTTATATATAATTATTTTTAATAAAAAGCGACGGAGGGCGTCTCTATATATATTAAATAAATAATTATTAATTATATATATATTTAACGTAAAAGTCCGCAAAAAAAAGCGACGGACTAAAAGATGTCGTCTGTCGCTTTTTGTAAAATAATATAAAAAATAATTATTTTTATTAAAAAGCGACGGACAGTGTGGCAAAAGGCGTCGCTTTTTGAAGTGACGCCGTCCGTCGCTTTTCTGTCCGTCGTTTTTAAGCTGTTTTTTAGTAGTGATGTATGTCAATGAAATACCATGTATCCTTAGCATGTCTGCTTGTATGTCTGTTGGTGTGTAAACGGTCTTCAGATCAACATACTTTTCAACCAACATTGCCCCAAGCACACCACTTGTTGATTGTCGCTTTGATTGAATTCGGTCCTTCAACGGACAAGAATGTGTATTATAGAATTTCCTCACTTTGAATAACTTTGAATTATTCAAACATGAGGATTTAAAAACCCATGAACAGTTTTCTGTAGCACACTTTAGATAGTAACTGCAAAAACTCATGCATTAATATACATGTTAAGTTGTTAAAATATATTGGTAATTTTTAAATTAACATATATAATAACTCACCAGGTAGGACTTGATCTTTTTGCAATGAAACAAAACTCTCTTAGAAATGCATATCGTTTCATAACTTCTGATATAGTTTGCTTGTTTATATAAACTTGATCCTCGGCCACCAAATAGTGTTGAGGATTTGAAATTATTTCAGTTCCTTTAGATTCCTCAATATAACCTTCCAAAATTGGATCCATGTTAGTCAAACATAGTGTGTTGGATCCCAAAATATGTTGATGTGTTGTTTGGACATTAGTTTGGTACTCAATGGATTCCATAGCTTTGTCCACACATGTCACACATAGAGGATATTTTGAAAAGAAATCTGAATTGCATCTCTCTTGATCTAAATAAACTTGCACTCCCATATCGTTATGTATCTTCATTGGTGGAGATGGACCATTCACGAAATACTTGAGTTTCAAATGATAAATTGTTGTGTCCACTCCCAATTGTGAAGATATAGTTGTAATCAATCCTTCGTATTTGGTGGTTGGATCATACATAACTCCTTCAATATTATAATCCACGTAATTGCCTGTGTAAAATAACAAATTCTTCGTCAAAGAAATACCAAACTATTTTACCAATATTTTAACCATTTAATAAAATAAAAAACAACAGTCAAATATTACATACCCCTTAAACCAATTTTTAAAATTTATGATTTTATCAGGTTACCATCAATTAATGTAGGAACTATTTTTCATATTATTATTTACGCCAATTCATATACTTAAAATACACTAAAATATGTACCATATTTTTATTTATGAGGTTCTAATTATATACCATCAAACTTGTAGTTTTTTACACCACCAATTGCACTAAATAATTTATTACTGCACTCATTTTAATATACGTATGTTCATATGTGAGATAATATAAATTTGACCAAACAATACACCAAAACATACATCAGGCTATTTGTTTGGTGTTAGTTATTAGCGAAAATTATACCAGATCACATACCAAAACAAATACAGAAATACATATCACAAACTTATTGATATAAAATATTTGCTATCATATGGCACACATCATACCAATTAATCCTAAACTTTAACAAAAAAACAAATTTGACACATCAGTGTACAACAAAATCATATGAAGTTGTTGAAATTACACCAAAATTTCGACAATCCAAAACATCAACCAAATGGTATGAATTAATTTACACAAAAATTGACAAACTAAACAAAACAAATAACTACCAAAAATTACAAAATAGATATTTGTGAAAAATCAAATTCAACTACGTAATAAAACACCATGAGAATTATTTTTTATATAATTTCCTGATGAGTCCCATCGCCCGTTGTGTTGAATTAGAATTGAGAAATTATTGGTATGCATTTTTTTGATAGTCGTTCTTCTCAGAGAAAGGGAGTTTTGTTTTTGTAGGAAACCTCTATTTATGGGAGATAATATATAGCATATTTGAATAAATTAGGGAAGGTAAAATTATTGGAGAAATTTATGGGAATCGGGATAAGCATGGCTGATTTGAATTTTTTTTAAAAAATTTAAATTCTACTTTTGAAAAAAAAAAGTATTGCTATATAATTGGAAAAAAAAGTACTGCTATGTTGGTGTAAATACAGTTGTTAAGTTGTATATTTAAAAAATCGGCCCAAAAATAAATGTCCACAAATCATTGTGATTTGATTTTAGAAGACACATAATTGTTGCATTTTCTGAAAAAATATTGTGCGTTTTCAAGATTTTGTTCAAGTAATCTCACTCATCTGCATTTCCTCTATTAGTTGGTACTGATCATGGCTCATGGACAATAACTTAATGCATTGATTTGTAATAATTGAATGTTGATTATGCAAGTATATGTAACTTTCAGATGTATAAAACTCATCGTTGATCTTACCTGTTGTCCCAACTATCTTCTTTGAGTATGTGTTTAGTTGACACACATTAATTGGTTTTCTAATAAGGTTCTTTTGGAAGGTTATTTTCCTCAATCCTTTGATGGGTGCACCTAACCAGAAATGGACTCCTGAAGAAGAATCTGCTCTTAAAGTTGGGGTCCTTAAATATGGAACAGACAAATGGCGTACAATTCTTAAGGATCCAGAATATAGTGGTGTGTTGTATCTACGTTCAAATGTTGATCTTAGGGTAGAGTTTTGGCTCAATATTTTTTATAAAATTAATTTTATTCAGTGTATAGTTCTTCAATGTATTATGTTCCCTATAACTACTTAGTTAAACAAAAGTCTCGATACAACTATCTACCTTTGTGATATATATAGGACAAGTGGAGAAACATGACAGTGATGACAAATGGCTGGGTTCTAGAGATAAAGCAAGGTTGACTTTGAAAACAGTGGTTCAGGCCCTTGTGCAAGATGAGAGTATTGTGGTTGTTACCTCGACAGCTGAAAGTCATGAGGAACTTCCTGGAGCAAGGCCAGCCACAACTTTTAGTAGCTCTCCACATAACGGTGGTTCAAGAAGAACTCTCCTAAGGTTATTCTTTTCGGGGATTCTTAGTTGTTACAGCACCATTCTCATGTTATAATCTTGTACATTTCTTTGTCCTTATAGATATCACTAGTTTTGGGTTCATGCATTGCACATATATTCTTATTAATTGGTATCAAAATCTTCTACACAATTTCTACTGATATGTTACATGATAAAAATAGATATTAAAGTATACCGAAAAATACAAGTTTCTAAAGATAATGAATATTAATCTTATACTTTAATTACCTTACACTTGCATTCAAAATAGATTTAATATTTGCAAAGTTGAAATATAAATTAAGGTAGTTTTGTTAATATATATATATATATAATAGTTACTTTATATCAAACAAGCATACATGTTACTCTATGATGTAAAAGAATACAATATATCTTTAAAATGTGTTTTTTTATAGAACATTCCACACAACTTTTATATTAGATTTGAGATATATTTGTCTACCTAAAATAATTTACACGTAAATGCTTTCTTGTCCACCTGAAAAAGATAATGCAAAAGAAAAAAATCCTAATTGAATTTAAATGCAAACCAGTTTAATTAGTATTATATGTTGTATCAAGTGGTTATTTGGCCTTTTGTCTTAAAGATATTGCTACATGAAATTTACTTCAACATATATGGTGTGAAAATTTTATCAAGTCATTAAGGCAATAAATATTTATTAAAAAATGTAAAAAATATGATATTATGAATGATTGTAATGTAATTTTTCATTTAGGGTATTTCCACTTGTAATATGATACATGATATATTATTTAATGGTTAATTAAATGCTTTATAATATTATAATTTAGTGTAGGGAACAAAATGATAATCTAATTTTGCATTTTAAAGCTTCCTACTTTTGCACAAAATAATATTGCATATTCTTTTGTGAATGTTCAGTGTGGATCGTCATATATATCTCTTATTCACACGGACCTATGAAGATGGTCAATGAAAAAATTTATTTGTTAAATGCAATAATGTATATATTTATTTCAATTTGATGAGGTTTAATCATGTAATTAGTCGTATCTCAGTAATATTACCTTATGGACGATATTTGTTGTGTATTTTTTTTTCTCATCTAACCAGATGTGTTTTGCACTTGTATTCCACTTAATTTGTTTAGATGTCATATGAACATGAGGAGGACAACTACATTTTATTTTTTAGAACTATTTTTGTATATTAATTTTTATTTTATAAGTTATAACATAATAGATGACGTTCTTTTTGTTGGCTCTCATATTTGACTTGTCGATTAACTGTGTATATAAATCAAAGATAGTAATCTGACTGTCCATAGTTAACCAAGAAAGGTTTCCTTTTTTTACCGAAAAATCTAAAAATTAAAATTAAAGAATATATTCTATATGTGAGATCATATATATAATCACATGTTTATCTTACACCCAACAAAGATATAGTTCTTATACTTGTAAATAATTTTCAATTTATTCAACCAAGCATGATTCGTCCAAGGAAACATAACAACACCGTGTTATCATATAGGAGCGGTATAATAATATGAAAAATTATTGGTCAAAAGTTAATATAAGAAAATATGAAAGATAAAAATAATTAATGTAATAACTATGAGAATTCATAAAATTAAAACTAAAGAATATAAAAGAGTGTGAATAACATTTACATACTTAGCAATAACTAAGAGATTTTATAATGCTATAACTAAAGGATAAATGTGAAATAGATGAATTTCTAATAAATCTTATACTTACATAAAAAAATAGGACTTTTAATTAATATTACTATTTTTTTTATAGTTATTAGATTTAATTTAGTGTAGGGACAAAATGAAAATGTTTATTCAATATTACTGAATATAAAATTTATTTTGTTAATGATAAATTTTAAGTGATTCATATATATTCACATATTATCACATTTGTTGTGAGTTTTTTTTTTTTAAAAAAAGAACTCGGAAAATTATAAAATAATATATTTTGAAGTTAGTGTTGACACCCAATTTTGGACCTCCACGATATAAATTAATCATTTCGAGCTTCTTCGATATCAAACGATTTAAAATAATTAGTTTTATAAAATTTCCAAAAAAGTAAAAAATAATACTCCCTCCGTCCCATTTTAGGTGGCAACATTTGACCGGGTACGGAGTTTAAGAAATAAATGAAAACTTTGAAATGTTTACCAAATTGCCCTTTAAAAAGTAGACTCACTTTTCTCTCTCCTCCTAAATGTATTAAGTATTATTTTAAGATTAAGTGGGACCAACAAAAATAAAAGAGGAATTGTACCTTTAAAATACTTATCATATAAGGAAATGTGACATTCTTTTTGGGACTGACCAAAAAGGAAATGGTGCCACATAAAATGGGACAGAGGGAGTAATAATATAGCTTGCAAGTTATTTTAAATATTTTTGTCACTTTTTATAATTTTTTGATAATATATATGTTTTACATAATTATATATATAATAAGTATATTTTATGATTATTCGAAAATCGTCTCAAAAAGATTTTATTTTAATTAAATATTTGGTTAATTAGTTAAGTTATCTAATAGTTTATATTTTAAATTATTTCGTTTATATTTGAGTTAACTATTTTATTTCGTTAAAATTACGAAGCTCGTTGGGTAATTAAATTAATTCGTCTTTACTTATTTGTTAGTCGAGTTTGCTAAGTAATTTCAATTTGACTATATTCACAATTCAATGGACCCATTCTAAATTCTTCCAGCCCACCGGTTCCATTTCCTCACATTCCTAGCCCAAACCCATTCTTTTTAACTCCACTAAACAAATCCAAAACACAATACGTACACCAATATAAAATTCCAAGCAGCCTACTAATATTCCCAGCCCACTTTTATCCTTTAACCCGACCCAACACTTTTCTATACCAAAAGAAAGACCCATCAATTCTTTCAACCAACAATACATACACCAGCTGACCCCACTGCCTGTGTCTTCTTCTCCAGACGTGAAACCCAGCAGCAGGAGCCCAAAAATCGCGACTGAAACGCGAGCAGCAGTCCAGCCGCGAGCCCAGAGAATCCAGCCCATCGTGCGTCGTTCTCCCCTCGTCCTTATCCCCTCATACATAATTTTCTCAATCGATACAGGTGGAAGCATCGTGTTACCCCTTCGTCCTTCATCCAAGATCGAGCGGCTATCATCTCGAATCCATTGGAATTGTACAAAATCAGTACAATTCCAGCTCTCACAACCTTATCTCTTAGAGATTTTTTGAATTTCAGATGGGAAATTCATCCCATTTTCTTCACCCGATTTCCCCAACACCCCCCCCCCCCTTCCAAATCTGCCCTAATTCCCTCCACATAAAGCCCCTCTTTACCTTTAGTTTAGGGGTGGAAAAAAAAATAGAGGTGGAAGAACATAGTTTATATATAAATGTTGGAGAAAAAAAGAAATGAAAAAGATCTAGAAGAGAGATATTCATAGAAAATACTAATTTTAAAATAGCCATATATACTCAACAAAGGTTCTCTTTTCTTTGCTCGTTGTTTGCCGAAGCTCGTTGAAGTTCTCGAAATCTCGTTGTGATCGTGGAAAGCTCCCGGCTCGTTCTGGTCTCAGTTACGCTGCTCAAGAAGAGGTAAACAACTCTTCGCCTTTTTTTTCTTAATTCCTATTCCAATAAGTGTTGAATCGTAAAATATTCCTTGTTGATTCCGAGATGAGGTCATATGACTTGTTTTGATCATCTTATTTCTCTCAGAAATCGATAGTGTTTGTTTTCATTCTAAAGATGTTATCGCCTGTTTAAGCTTGTTATCTATGTTTATGGTCTTTCTCGAGTTCATTGGTTGTTGTGCTCATTTTCATTTTGACTTGTTCACTTGTTAAGAGCATTGATACTGCTCTGTTCGTATTTTGTCGAGATAATGTTCTTTCTTTGTCACATGCTTTGAAGATGTCAAAGGATCTGTTCCTTTTTTATTTACTTTTATCTCCGAGTTTTAGATTAACAATTTTGTTTAGATCAGTGGAGTCTAGCTTTGTTATAGTTGTGTTGTGGCATGATTGATCCTTCCATTTTTTGTTTATTTGATCATGTTTCCTGTCGCTTAGATGTTGATCAGGTCTAGTTCGAATGTGTTGTTTTTTTCCAGAAATTATAGATACTATTTCCGTTTGTTCCATCTTGTTCACTAAACAGAGTATGTATCGGCTACGATGATAGTTTTCTTTATTTGGTTTGATCATCTGGTAGGTTAATTTAATGTTCTCTTTTTTTTAGAGTTTAGTTGAGATTTGCTGTTGATATTATATGTTTGTTAGAAGAGTCAATTTGGTAAAATTGAAGTGTTATGGTCTAAGTTAGTTCTTAATAATTTACTTCTTATTTTGCTTGTTGATGTGTATTCATTTGGATTGATTACATTCATTAGCAAGTTGTTAGCTTTTTGATGAAGAAGTTTTGGCTCTTTACTTTTGATTATCCTCTGTAAATCTTTTTTCTTTTGGTTTATTGTTTTACTTTTAGAAATAGCACTGTTGCATTTTTCTATTATGATTTATTCTGAGCGTTACTTATGTTTTCTTTTTATTTTATTGTGCATGTGAAATATGCCTCCGAGTCTTTATGGACTCTTTCTCCTATCCTTGCATCTTCTTATTGGGCCACGGAGGCCCAATTCTACCTTTATTGAGTCAGCTAGTCATGAAGAATCGAAGAATGAGTCCTTGGAATTGATGTACATGTGTCTATAGCTGATATATAGTCCTCGGAGCGAAAAGATGGGGATGTATGTGTCGTATACATAAGATATATAGTGATATACATCCAGTGTATATTGGAGCAGAAATGGGCTTGAGAATCACCCTCCAAATTTCCAGTTTTTTTTTTTTTGTGTTTTTTTGTAATTGGGCCAAAGGCCCATTTATTTTTAGTGTCATATGTTAGTATTAGGACATGTGAAATTGGGCCTAAAGCCCAAAAGAAAATTCAATTTTTATGATAGTCTAGGACAGGTGCAAATGAGCTAAAAGGCCCAAAATGAAATTAGGCCCAAGTACTAGTCTAGACGGACAGAAAATCAGACTTGGGCCCAAAAACACACACTCTCTCTCTCTTTATTTTATCTATTTCGTATTTGTTTAACTTTTTATTTGCTACTAAATTTTAAGGTTGTCCTAATTCGATTTCCCCAAAAGATAGTCATTTTGAGATTTCCTAAAGACAATAATTTTACTTATTTTATCACTTGAATTATTTTGAAATATCTAGTACTTAAGTAATATCCTTATATTATCTCCCTTTCCCTTTAAAACAATTTCAAGTGTTAAGTTGTTATCTCTATTTATTCAAGTATGTGTATTTTCTTAAAATTGTTTAGCCAAATAATTAATTGTCGGATAATCGCGTATTAGCGGGTATTTCGGGTGCTTTCAAACTCTTCTCGAAATGCTAATAAGAACCCCGAACCCCTTTGAATAATTTCATTATATTTTTTTTTAATCTTTTGGAAAAAATCAGTTTTAGTGGTGACTCTTAAAACTAGTCGTTTTCTATTTTTTAATATAAAACAGAATGACGACTCTGCTGAGGATTTGAATTAGGTTCTAACCTTCAAATTAATTTGTTTTGCTAAATGTTTGTTGTTTATTTGCTTATTTGTTTAATTTTCCATATTATTAAACTGCTGCATTCATAGCATGACATATATTCCGTCAAACGACAATATTTTCATTTTTACTT
The DNA here is from genome assembly GCA_029582605.1 of Solanum gracilifrons. Taxonomy (NCBI): domain Eukaryota; kingdom Viridiplantae; phylum Streptophyta; class Magnoliopsida; order Solanales; family Solanaceae; genus Solanum; species Solanum gracilifrons. The sequence continues at coordinate 10,770 of JAJOOH010019843.1, read as the reverse complement.
AAAGGACGATTATACGGGCCACAATCGTTCGTTAACCAAATTGTTCTCGAGGCACCCTGACAAATATAGTTGGCCATTGGATGGTCAATGATCGTTAACTGTCCCAGCCCAATTAGTCCGATTGGGTCACCGATCCACTAAATATAAAGCTCACTCTTAGTCAAACTAGTGTAGAGTTAAATACAATCCCAAAATTTAGCGCATTGGCCTAAGATGACCCAACACCCCTTGGGTGTTGGGCCCATTAGAAATACTATCTTGAGTCCAAAACGCCCTACGACCTAAAAGGACGTTCATACTTATGTGTTAAATTTGAAGGATGTATACGCTATTTGAAAAAGTCATTGTCCCTTGGTGTTGAGAGTAAATTTTAATAGTTATTTTCTAATCGTAGGAGGATTTTCAAAAGTTACTACTCAGAAAGGATGGACATCCAGAGATGACAAGAAATAAAGAAAGAAGAAACACATTCCACAGAAGCATAGTTTAGGATTGTACCCCTGTGTGAGACTGATTATTTGCATCTATTTCCCCTATTATGTATCCCCATTCAATTTATTTATAAAGTTTGTATAAATTTGAGTTTTTTAGGGCAATGGAATGTTTCAAACAACGTTATACAAACTTCAAATCATTAGGTCTATCCTTGACACAAAAGGGTCACATATCTGTTTAAAACGCGTTAACTGTTTATGTGTTATAACTGCTTATGTGAATATGTTGCTTTGTTTGAAGATGTTCTAGCCTACTATTTTGGAAATTTTCTAGAACCCCTTAAGCACAAATATTAAGTTACTATCGAAAGTGCGTCCAAAATATTCTTCGACCAAAAACAAATAATTTCGAACTTCACTTTCAAATCCTTACTCTCCCGTCTCGAAAAAGGTCAATTTTTTGTCTCAAGTCAAAAAGGAAGGTCGAACTACGTAAGGACCTGAATTCTCCTTTGAGAGATACGTAGGCAGTCTTTCAAGGCTCGGTCCCCATTTTTTAGAAATCCTATCTTTTCCAACTCTTGCAATGAGATGAGAAATTCATCTCAATCGAAAATCAGAAGTATGACAATACAATCGACTTGTCTCGACTCAAGTCGACATTTCTGATTCACTAATCTCAAAATCAAATAGACAAATTCCTGTCTATTTAGTCATTTCTCTATATTTGTGGGCTAGTTTATCTTCAAATGAAGCAACCCTTATGTGTTTACAGTAATGTGTGTGACATTTTGTACTATTTATTACCGACACAGACTAACACATTTGTCTTTGAGTTATTTTTCTTTGTCAGGTACTCAAAATTGATATGTGTTGATAAAATGGCTGAACATCCACTTCACAAGGTCTAAAGACCCCAAAGATTCCTTCTCCGACCAATGTTTGTCAAAAGGCAAAGGAAAAGTGGTTGAAAATGTTGATAACGCTGATTTGATCAAAATTACTGTGAATGGGCCCATCATTGCTGAACAGAACAAGTTGATTGCACAATTGTTCCAACAGATTGCTGAAATGAGGGCTGAAATGAATAAGACTCGAGATTTGACGAATCTGGCTATTGTTGCCAACATTCCTACTCCAGACAATGAAAGACCTCCACTCCATTTTCCTACTTCGAATCCAACATCCGAACGTTTTCCAAATAATTCGTCCACCGCTACGAATCCAAAACCTTCCATCATCGAGTTAACCACCCTTAACGCACATCATGCTAGCTCCTCACACCAAAAGTTACCTACTCCTCAAAATCCAAATACCAACATTTTCCAGAATTTTCTTTGGCCCGTCAAACCCCTACTCAAATTGTCCAAAATCCACCTACCACTCAACCCATTCCTCTAAAAATTGCTTGTCGTATTTCAATATCGCCAGAATCATACCCTCAATTTTCCACACATTTTGAACTCGATGATTGTGAGAAGAAGGAGAAGGAGTGGAAGGTCATAAAAGGAAAGATTGAGCAAGACATCAGAGAGGAAGTCATGAATGCAATGAAGGACTTTCAATACACCCTAGACATTGTGGGGTTGAATTATGAAGATTTGTGTCGCCATCCACATTTAGAGCTTCCAGAAGGTTTTAAAGTACCAAAATTTGACATTTTTAGTGGAGTTGAAAATCCTTTGACTCATTTGAGGGCTTATTGTGATCAACTTATTGGAGTATGGAAAGATGAAGCTTTGTTGATGCGACTTTTTAGTCGAAGTCTAAAAGGAGAAGCATTGGAATGGTTTATTTCTAAAGATATCCAGCAGTGGCCAAGTTGGAATGCTTTGGTTAAAGACTTCATTGAAAGGTTTGGTTACAATATAGAATTCATTCCCGATCGATACTCTTTGGAGAGAATCAAACAGAATTCTACTAAAGCTATCGAGAGTAAGCCTATCATTGGAGAAGAGAGGCTCCAAAGGTTAGACCTTCCATGACCGAGAAAGAGATTATTGAAGTCTTTGTGCGCGTTCAAGAGCCGAAGTACTACAATAGGATGTTGTTCATTTTAGAGGAAAGTTCAGTGAGATAGTCAAAATTGGTGAAGCTATTGAAGACGGTCTCAAGACCGAAAAAATCATCCGAATGACTCCTCAAGATGAATCCTCAGGGCCATTGAGGAGGAAGAGAGAAGATGTTTCCTCTATCTCATTTGAATCAAGCCAAAAATCAAAAGAGGCATGTTGGTCTCAATGTTCGAAAATCTTTACCATCCAAAATCTACCCTTTAGCTCCACAAAATCCTTACCCCATCTAACCAAATTACCAAACTCCACCACCAAATCATCCAAATTACCAAGCTCCATTGCGCAATTACCCAAATGCTCAATCAAGTTACCGAGTTGCATTGCCAAATTACCCAAATGACCTCATAGCTACCAAGCTCCACAATAACCAAAATTTCCAAACACCAGCACCTACTCGCCAAAATCCTTCTAGTTACCACCAAGTACCTCCATCTTCAAGAAATAATTACAATCTTTCTTGTCAGGAGTTTTTGAAGAAATCTTCTCGAGTCTTTACTCCTTTGGTTGAAAGTCGAACCCAACTCTTTGAGAGATTGAAAATGGCTGGTCTAATACAAACAATTAATCCAAAAAATGTAAATGTCAATTCCAGACTTTACAGGTCCGATCTTCATTATGCTTAACATTCAGGGGATGCTGGACATACCACTGAGGATTGCATCAACTTGAAGCATAAAATTCAAGACTTAATTGATCAAAGAATTGTCACCCTTCAAGCTGTCAATTCTGATGCCAATGGTAATTCACTGATGAATCTTGGAGGATTCGCTATTAACATGATTGACCCAAAGCCTGAAGCACCTCCTCGTCAAAACGCTCCAAATTATCGTCAAATGTCTCCCCCTCAGCAAGGCAGTTATGATTCCCATCGTCCATGTCTTGAGAAGAAACCTGCTCGAAAGTTTACTCCTCTTATTGAAAGTAGGACGATGTTGTTTGAGCGATTGAGTGCGGTAGGTATTATTCATCCAGTCAAGCCTAAGCCAGTCGATACTAGCTCAAGATTCTATCGAGCCGATAGAAGATATGCATATCATTCCAACAGTGTTGGGCATGATACTGAAGACTGTATTAATTTGAAGCACATGATTCAGGACTTGATCGACCAAAAAATGGTCGAGACCACTGTACCCAACATCAACATTAATCCTCTACCGAACTATTGAGGTGCCACTATCAATATGATAAAGACGAAGGATAAGTGCTGCATGGTAAAAGCGATAGTCCTGATTGGTCCTGACAACCTCGAGAAAGTTGTAGCTTCTTCAAGCATAAGTGAGAAACTCAATTTTACGAGCGTGACACTCTATCAAGCTTTTGCTTCTGTGTCAAGAGAGGGTCAGAACAATAATGGGATTAATCATATTCCACCAAAGTATTTGCCTCATTTATGTCAGTTATTTCTGGTAAAGGAATATGCCAATGATGACAGTCTTGGAGAAGGAATTGGGGATTTTTTTTAAGAATGTGATGTTGCGCCCAGAGGATGATCGAGACATCAGGCATACGAGATGTCGAGCCAATGGAGCAAGTTCTTAATTGGACTTTCACTCCGCTCTTGATTCCTCGCTCATTTTGATAGACAAAGATGAATTTTATGTTATTTCTAAAATCGGTGGTAGTCCGAAAGAGTCTCAAGACCCACCTTTTATGCAATTTTACTTGTTTAAGTTTTAATTTCCCTCGTAATGTTTTGAAAAGGGCAAAATGACTCATGGTCATGGCCAAAGTTCGTATTTCCCTGTTTTCAATGAATGCTTCTTCTATTGCGAAAATTTATTTTATTTGCTTTAATTTTGCTATCTAACAATCTTTGTTTTTGTTTTAGTAAAAGTTTTTTTTATAAACCTATTAATATCATGTCATGTCACAAGTTGAATAAACAAAAATGAAGTAGATGAAGATGAATTTGAAGAGTATGACGATAATATCATGATATTCAAACACCTTGTCAAAATTTGTAATAGTTCGAGACTCAAGATAAGTCGAATCTGGATGAGACAGATATTGCAAAGGATGACCGTGTCAAAGAAGTTAGAATCAGGGTCCATCTGAGAGAAGCTCGGAAAACGGAACTCAACATTTTACTTAAGGAAATACATTGATGTATTTGTTTGTAATCGTCTTATGTTCTATAGTTAGAAATTTATCTCTTGTAATGAACTATGTCTGACCTGAATTCTCAAGAATGAGATACGTAGGCGGCCTATGTCGACTTCGGTCAACCCTTCATATATTTTCAATATTTCCCTTTTGTATTTGAACTACGTTCGACCTGAATTCTCAAAACTGAGATATGTAGGCGGCCTGTGTCGGCCTCAGTCGTTTCCTTAGTTAAATTTTCTTATTTTTTAATCCTCAAGAGGGGAGCTACGTTTGATCTGATTCCTGCATCAACGGGATACGTAGGTGCCACAATGGCTCGGTCATATCTCCCATAAGATTTCTATTTTTCTTTACAATAGAAACTGGGACAGAATTTTTGAGAGGGACTCAAAAATTCTCAAAAAAGAAGATCTTTACAACAAGTCAAGATTGAAGATACATTGAGAATCGCAACTGGGACAAAATTTTTGAGAGGGGCTCAAAAATTCTCAAAAAAGAAGATCTTTACAACAAGTCAAGACTGAAGATACATTGAGAATCGCAACTGGGACAGAATTTTTGAGAGGGTCTCAAAAATTCTACAAGTCATAGATCAACAGCTTGAGATATACCAAGACATCTAACTGGACAGAAATTTCTAAGGATGACCTCAAAAATTTCTTCAAGCATCACTAGAAGTTTGTAGTAAATTTTGAATATTTCAAGCATATGAGAAGTTTAAAGCTAACTTCAAATTTCTCAGGCATCGCTAAAGTTCAATGTCAACTACAACAATCTTCGACACCTTTGGATCTTAGAGTCAACTACAAAACCTTCCATTTATAGCAGATTTCGGTAGGATCGTGTCAGAAATTTCCCAAGCTTTAAGGATTTTTGAATTCTCCAGAACAAGTTATCGGATACACCAAAATTTCAAACCAAGGACATTCATTTAAGCTCTGCATGACATGACATTTGACAGTGACATTTTTCAAGTTATTTTGAAAATCCTTTTAAGGCTTTTGATATGACAAACATTTCGAATAATTTCATCTTATGTCTATCGAGAAGCAATAGATCGGAGTGATCAACCGAAGATATCAAGACAATGAGCGAGCAATTGAAGAACTCAACATAGATCAGTTTGTCTTAAAAACTAACAATTTTTCTGTGGATGCAGGTCTATAAGTTCACCTCAAGATCATCATATTCCTCCATTCAATGAATATGGAGAAGTTAAAAGGGCGAGGAGCTCCCCAAAATTGACAACTTTTCTATGGATGCAGAAAAGTCATTGAAGTTTTTCAGAAGAAAAAAGAAACATTTCAGAATACGAGCAACATCACCTCATTCAAATGTCCAGCAAAACATTAGCACAATGAGTACAATTGTTCAAATATGAACAAGTGAAAGCATCACTTTCAAACAAACATCTATAATGACATCAAATTACATTTTTCAGCATCAAGGATGTTTGAAGAATATTCACAAATCGCGTCGATATCAGACACGGTAATGTGAAACCCCCAGAGGGACATTTCTACAGTATTATCAAATGAGATAGTACCACCACCCAGAAGAACATCACCATCATTTTATCGATGGAATATCATCATCCTGCCAATGAATCAGCATAATCCTACCAATGGATCATCGACGAAGAATTATCGTCCTATCAATGGAGCATCAACATAATCCTACCAATTGATCATCATCGGAGAATCATCGTCCTATCAATGGAGCATCAACATAATCCTACCAATGGATCATCAACGAAGAATCATGGTCCTATCAATGGAGCATCAACATCATCCTACCAATGGGGCATCATTATCCTATCATATAGCAGCATTATACTATCAATGGATCATCATCATCCTACCAATGGATCATCATCTTTCTATCAATGAAGTATCGTCATCCACATCATATCAAGTCATCATCTACTACGTCAAAACCGATAGAGGCTGACGTCAGAATATTTATAGAAAAGAACATGTGTCGAATATGGTAAAACATATCACTTCTTTATTTAAATTACAGTTTCTGCTAACGAGTTTATCTCATTCTTTGTTGAGAGCATCCAAAATGATGAATTCGCAAATCAAACCACACGTGCAGATGACATCAAAAAAGATGCAGCACAACGTGAAACTTTTCTTAGCTCGAGCTGAGGAATGAATGTCATCGAGACTCCACCTCGTTACAGTTGGACTATTATCGAGTCATCCGCCTCGTTACAGTGGGATAATCATCGAGCCATCAACCTCGTTACATTTGGATAATCATTGAGCCATCTAGCTCATTGCAGAGATCACCGGAGTTTGCCATGCAGAAAACAAACAATTACATCTCCAAATCCTCAACAAATCATGAGTTATAATGGACATACTGTGTTCGAAAGCGGTATCCATTATCTTTTACTCTCAATACTTCTTTTTTTCTCATCTAGTTGAAAAAATTGTTTATGCCTATCCATTAAGATATACTCATTTGTTATATGAATGATTTTTCTTTATTATTTTTTTATTTAAGCCGCTAGCTAAAGCGGCGCAACGTCTACTAATTATTTACTTGAGTATGCAGACATATACTGAACATACCTATATGTCATCTCTTAAAGCAAGAGTGATTTTAAAACACCAAGACAATGGCATATTAACAAAAACTTGCAAGAAGATAACAAAAATGTATCGTAAGAGATGCTACCACTGTTTTCAATTACAGTTTCTACTAACAATTTTGTTTCAGTCTTTGTCGAGAGCATCCAAGAGGATGAATTCTCAAATCAAACCACAGGTGCGGACGACATCAACTAAGGTGCAGAACAACGTGGAACTTTTTCTTAGCAGCGAACTAGGACATAGTCTGAAGAGAAGTATCAAACTCTTTGGACACGAGCTGAGGGGTGACTTCCACCACAATCAAACTACACCCCTATCAGAAGGCATGTGGGTTTTTCTTTAGGTTTATCGATTTCTGTCTCGCATCCGGAAAGTTTTGGTTTTCACCGGAAGCAACTTTCTAATATGAGTGACAATGCACCAAGACCTTTGGAAATTATGTCCGTGTAAGTTCTTACTTATGGATGTGAAGGGCCCCACATTCATAGTTAAGAGGTTGCAAGCCTCTCTTTCATACTCGACTTATCTGTCACTCCTCAAAGACCAAAGGTTATCTTGCATAATAGATTTCCTTTTCAACCAATTGAGTCAAACTACAAACAGCTTGATTCCTAAGGTTTAAGGATATGTAGGCGGACTCAATGTTGTAAACTCGGCTGTATTCCAACATTCGCTCTTAAATCTTATTCTCGAGCATTTTGGTCCCTTCATAATTCGGTATCGTGATGACTTTTGAATTCTTTCAGAATCGTGCGTGAAATCAAGTTTATCAAACTACAAGTGGCCTAAATTCTCATATAGTCTGAGATATGTAGGAACCCATTTCCGGGGTTCGACCATGATTCATGATGTCCATACCAAAAGCCCTCTTTCTGAAGGATGAATATGTGGTTGGTCAAAATTGAATACGTCAATTTCATTTGCCTCGAATTTCTTTCATCAATCCAAGTCAAACGAGAGACAGTTGTTGACACCCAAATTTGAACCTCCACAATATAAATTAATCATTTCGAGCTTCTTCAATTTCAAACGATTTAAAATAATTAGTTTTATAAAATTTCTAAAAAAATAAAAAATAATAATAATATAGCTTGCAAGTTATTTTAAATATTTTTGTACTTTTTATAATTTTTAGATAATATATATGTTTTACATAATTATAAATATAATTAGTATATTTTATGATTATTCAAAAATCGTCTCAAAAAGATTTTATTTTAATTAAATATTTGGTTAATTAGTTAAGTTATATAATAGTTTATATTTTAAATTATTTAGTTTATATTTGAGTTAACTATTTTATTTCGTTAAGATTAGGAAGCTCGTTGGGTAATTATATTAATTCGTCTTTTTTTATTTGTTAGTCGAGTTTGCTAAGTAATTTCAATTTGACTATATTCACAATTCAATGGACCCATTCTAAATTCTTCCAGCCCACCGGTACCATTTCCTCACATTCCTAGCCCAAACCCATTTTTTTTAACTCTACTAAACAAACCCAAAATACAATACGTACACCAATATAAAAATTCCAAGCAGCCTAATAATATTCCCAGCCCACTTTTATCCCTTAACCAGACCCAACACTTTTCTATACCAAAAGAAAGACCCATCAATCCTTTCAACCAACAATACACACACCAGCCAACCCCACTGCCTGTGTTTTCTTCTCCAGACGTGAAACTCAGCAGCAAGAGCCCAAAAATCATGACTGAAATGTGAGTAGCAGCCCAGACGCGAGCCTAGCGAATCCATCCCATCGTGCGTTATTCTCCCCTCGTCCTTATCCTCTCGTACATAATTTTCTCGATCGATACAGGTGGAAGCATCGTGTTGCCTCTTTGTCCTTCACCTAAGATCGAGCGGCTATCATCTCAAATCCGTTGGAATTGTACGAAATCAGTACTATTCCAGCTCTCACAACCTTATCTCTCAGAGATTTTTTGAATTTCAAATGGGAAATTCATCCCATTTGCTTCACCCGATTTCCCCCTCAATCTGCCCTAATTCCCTCTCTATAAAGCCCCTCTTTACCTTCAGCTTAGGAGCGGAAAAAAAATAGAGGTGGGAGAACATAGTTTATATATAAAGGTTGGAGAAAGAACGAAACGAAAAAGATCTAGAAGAGAGATATTCATAGAAAATACTAATTTTAAAATAGCCATATATACTCAACAGAGGTTCTCTTTTCTTTGTTCGTTGTTTGCCGAAGCTCGTTGGAGTTCTCAAAATCTCGTTGTGGTCGTGGAAAGCTCCCTGCTTGTTCTGGTCTCAGTTACGCTGCTCAAGAAGAGGTAAACAACTCTTCGCCTTTTTTTTTTCTTCATTCCTATTCCAATGAGTGTTGAATCGTAAAATATTCCTCGTTGATTTCGAGATGAGTTCATATGACTTGTTTTGAGTCTAAGTTGTTTTGATCATCTTATTTCTCTCAGAAATCGGCAGTGTATATTTTCATTCTAAAAATGTTATCGCATGCTTAAGCTTGTTATCTATGTTAATGGTCTTTCTCGAGTTCATTGGTTGTTGTGCTCATTTTCATTTTGGCTTGTTCACTTGTTAAGAGCATTGATACTGTTCTGTTCGTGTTTTGTCGAGCTAATGTTCTTTGTTTGTCACATGCTTTGAAGATGTCAAAGGATCTGTTCCTTTTACTTTTATCTCCGAGTTTTAGATTAACAATTTTGTTTAGATCAGTGGAGTCTAGTTTTGTTATAGTTGTGTTGTGGCATGATTGATCCTTCCCTTTTTTATTTATTTGATCATGTTTCCTGTCGCTTAGATGTTGTTCAGGTCTAGTTCGAATGTGTTGTTTTTTTCCAGAAATTATAGATACTATTTCCGTTTGTTCCATCTTGTTCACTAAACAGAGTATGTATCGGCTACGATGATAGTTTTCTTTATTTGGTTTGATCATCTGGTAGGTTAATTTAATGTTGTTTTTTTTTAGAGTTTAGTTGAGATTTGTTGTTGATAATATATGTCTTTTGGAAGAGTTAATTTGGTAAAATTGAAGTGTTATGGTCTAAGTTAGTTCGTAATAATTTACTTCCTATTCTACTTGTTGATGTTTATTCATTTGGATTGATCCTGTTCATTAGCATGTTGTTAGCTTTTTGATGAAGTAGTCTTGGCTCTTTACTTTTGATTATCCTCTGTAAATCTTTTTTCTTTAGGTTTATTGTTTTACCTTTAGAAATATCACTGTTGCATTTTTCTACTATGATTTATTCTGAGCGTTACTTATGTTTTCTTTTTATTTTATTGTGCATGTGAAATATGCCTCCGAGTCCTCATGGACTCTTTCTCCTATCCTTGCATCTTCTTATTGGGCCACGGAGGCCCAATTCTACCTTTATTGAGTCGGCTAGTCATGAAGAATTGAAGAACGAGTCCTTGAAATTGACGTATATGTGTCTATAACTGATATACATGCCTCATAGCGAAAAGATGAGGATGTATATGTGTCGTATACATCTGTATACATAAGATATATAGTGATATACATCCAGTGTATACGGTGTATATTGTAGCAGAAATGGGATTCTCTCG
>JAJOOH010019842.1:0-17670 GCA_029582605.1 Solanum gracilifrons | reverse complement strand
GATGGATCTCCTCCAACCTGGAAATCCTTTTCCATCAAAAGTTGAGGTGATTAGATTCATTCCAGGTGAATCTGAATTGTGAAGGAAGTATGGGTGATAGACATCAATGTTCATCACTTGACCAGATTGTCCATCCACACTGGAAGAAGTACCAGAATGAAGAATAGTTGCAGCTGCTTCTGTACCCATTCCTCAGGGAATTGATGATTCAGAAAGGATGGTGTTGATTTGGATCGAGCTACTGCTCTAATACCATGAAAGAAATTAAGGAGGAAGATTGGGAAAATTTTCTGAATGCTTATTCATCCCTGATATGATATATATATATACAAGTATATCTACTGGAAAATAAAAAAAAAATAAGACACCTGTCATTATCTAATTTGTACAGCATATAACAATATGTAACAAACTTTTATTTTTCACATGCTTCTCACGTGAGTGGATGATTCTATATTGATTGATCCAACGACTTATATTTGATCCGTTTCTTTTCTTAATGAAAGGTTGTGATTAGACCACATCATTTTCAGACAAGCATAGAAATACCTAAGTTTCCTCAAGGCTGTCTGAATTCTTCGTTCTTTCCTTTTCTTCTTTCTTCTTCAAAATCCTCAATCAATTCTTAGGTAGAAGAAATCGATGATGGAGAGTTATGAGTGTCAATATATAGCAACTGGGTGGATTAGATTTGGATCGTATTTAGGCTAATTGAAAATGGATTAAGTTAAAATAGATTAAATTACAATCCATTTACATAGATATTATAGATTAAAAAAAGAACAGGATAAAATATGAATTCATGAGCAATTTGGGGAAACTTACATAAATCCCACTAGTTTAGATGGTAATTACTTAGATATACTCTAGTTTGCAATATTACGTATCTTACCAGATTTTGGTGCATCCAGATACATCAAAATACATGTATTTCAGATACATGGGATCAAATTTGTGTAATTTGTTCTAGATAAATTGTATCCAAGTGAATTCGCATGTATCTGAGTTATGTAGCAAACCTCACTCGCCTTCCTCGCCTCTGTTTCATCTCGGTCACCACTCTCCATGCGAATAACTCCATATACATACATATCTGTATGTATCTAGTCTGATTCGCATGTATCTAAGATACATACGAATTTCGCTCGCCACTCTCCCTATTTTTTGTGTATCTTGTAGCAAAAATATAGGTATCTAAGTGTAAGATACATAAGAAACTCTTAATTGGTGGTAAGATACGTAATATTTTGAAAGTAATAATAGGTAGTAAAGTATGTCTAATTATGTAGTTTTTCCTAAAATGATTCTAACCTATTTCAATGTCCTAAAGTAAAAAAAAACCTTTTAATCTATATGTTAATTTGCATCAAACTAACTTTTAGCTAATTACTATCTGTCAAATTAGAGAATGCAACTTTTACACTATCGCTATTGCTGCATACTTGCAGTTCAGCATAATCTTCTTCTTCTTTTTTTCGAAAATAAAATGCATATCAACTTGATGTTAAAGACAAACAAATAAAGCAGTGGTTCTACAAAATAACTAAAGATAAAATTGGCTCATAAAATTAATCTGTCCAATTCATCTAAGTTCGATATGATTTTTACCCTTCTATTTATCAGTCCATCAAAGTTTTGGCTAATATCTAGCCTAAATTAATTCATGAGAAATTTGTTAAAATATTTTTTAAAAACACTTTTTTTGTTTGTTTATAAAGCCACAATAAAGAAAAATAATAATTTTATTAGGTACTGTAACGACAGGTTCCGTCGCTATAGAAAAGCTAACGGGAAAATTTTTTGAGTCGGAAAACTTTTTCGTAGTAACTTGAAATTTTCCAACCTATTCCAGATTTGGACGAAATCAGAGTCATTAAGGTGTAGGGAAATCTGGTAGCAATTGGGTGATTTAAATATGATTTTGATCACATGAGTAGATATAGATAAGTCGTTAAGGAACTCGTACGACTTTACGGAATTGAATTCGGGCAAGTAGAACTCCCGAAATCGATCTTAGCGTGAACAGGTAGTTTCTGAGTGCCGTTGATTAAAGGCGTGTTGTGAAATGGGGGTTTTAGAATTCTTTAAATAGCTCATTGTTTCGTGCAAGCCGCTTTGGCGGTGATTTTGGTTGCCAGGGTGGGGCCGCTATAGCGGGGTGAGAACCGCTGAGGCGGGCCAAACGCGACTTAAAGTCGTAAATAAACCCCAAAAATGTTTTTTTCCTGCAATTTTCGAATTTGAAAGCTAAGGAACGAGCCCAGGTCTTTTCTTGACGGTTTTTCACCATTCTTGAGGCTAAAGGTAAGATTTTAACTCCCCGAATCCGTTTTTCAATCCGTAGAACGTAATCTAATGAGTAATTATCGATGGGGGAGGGTTTGATCTAGAATCTATGGTGGAAACAACTCTGTTTTGGATACTTGGGATCATGGGTTTAATCTAGGGTTCATAGAATTGTTAGTAATTCGGGTAATTAGTGATTGTTTATTGATTTCCGTGTTATTATGATTGTTTGTAGACCAAGAACAAGCGGAATGAATCCGGAAAGGGAATGATCAAGTTTCTTAGGGTTTCAAGCTTGTTTCGAGGTAGGTGATGGTTGTGATTCTATGATTGTGTGATGTATATTTGTTCTTGCTTCATTATGATACATGTTTGTGTGTGAATATTGCATTATTGATCACACTAATTGTAAATGAGGATATATGAATGATGAATGCCATGAATCATGACTTGATTGTGTGATTATGAGAATGTACTTTGTGATTGTGATTGTGATTGTGATTGTGGCTTGTTGAATGGATCAGGTGTTGCGTTCCGACACACTAACTTGGATCGGGTTGCCACATTCCGACATAATTATGGGATCGATTGTCACGTTCCAGCATAACCATTGGATCGGGTACCACGTTCCGGTATGCTAACTGTTTGGGTTTGGGTTCTATGAGAGGACCAATGACCTGTCATAATTGTGTATCTTGAGAAATGTGAAGTTGTTCGTTGTTCGTAAATGTTGATAATATTGTATATGCTCGATATATGCATGTGATTATAGTGTTGTATTGACTTGCTTATGTTACACTTAGTGGAATAGCCGCATGATCCTACCAGTACACTGTGGTTGTGTACTGATACTGCACTTGCTCTTTCTTTGTTGAGTACAGGGCATCTTCAGGCGGCTATTGACAGACCTCGTCTAGAAGATCAGTGTAGACACGTAATTTTTTACCGAACTTAAGTATTACACCATTTTTAGTACATAAATATTGCTTTTATATATAAATTAAATATTTTATTTTTCATCGTATTTTAGTAAGTTTATTTTAAAAAATTGGAAAACTACAAAAAATATATGTTTTCTTTTAATTTAAATTTTAATAAATAAGCTAGTATTTCTTAATTATATTTTTAGACTAGCTATTTGACTTGTTTTATATTTTATTAATTTAAAATAATTAATTAATATTTTTATTATTTTAGTTTATATATATATATTTAATTTTTAAAAAATATTGTCAAAATTAAGTTAGGGATTTTTACGAAATGTTCATCTAGTGAAAATATTTCAACAATTAAAAACATCTAACCAAAAATATAGTTTCATTTACGAAATTATATGTACATATACAACGCTTTTAAAACTATTTTTTCCTAAATATGCAAATATTATTTCGAAGGTTAGTTACTACTCATTACGGTTACCAAATATTATGTATATAGCAAATGGATGGATTAGATTTGGATTGCATTTAGGCTAGTTGAAAATGGATTAAGTAAAAATAGATTAAATTACAATTCATCTACATAGATATAGATAAAAAAGAACCGAATAAAATATGAATTCATGAGCAATTTGCGGGGAGCTTACGTAAATCTCACTAGTTTAGATGTTAATTATTTAGATATACTCTAGTTTGCAATATTATGTATCTTATCTGATTTTGGTGCCTCCAGATGCATCCAGATACATGAGGTCAATTTAGGTGTAATTTGTTCTAGACATATTGTATCCAAGTGGATTAACACATATCTGGGATACATAGTAAATCTCGTTCATCTTCCTCGCCTCGCTTCCATCTCGCTCGCGCTCTTCGATGTATCTGGTATCCAAGATACAAGCAAATAATTCCAGATACATACATATACATGTATCTAGTGTGATTCGTATGATTCGCATGATTCTGAATTCTGAGATACTTACGAATCTCACTTACCTCTCTCCCTATTTTTGTAAATCTTGTAGAAAAAATGCATGTATCTAAGTGTAAGATACATATGAAACTCTTAATTGATGATAAAACACGTAATATTTTGAAAGTAATAATAAATGGTGAAGTATGTCTAACTATATGGTTTTTTCTTTAAATGGTTCTAACCTATTTCAATGTCCTAAAGTCAAAAAACCTTTTAATCTATATGTTAATTTGCATCAAACTAACTTTTAGCTAATTATTATCTATCAAATTAGAGAATGCAACTTTTACACTATCGTTATTGCTACATACTTGCAGTTCAATTAAATCTTCTTTATTTTTCGAAAATAAAATGCAGATCAAGTATTTGTATTTGTATATACAATTCTCTCTCGCTTTATGCAAACACAAATACATTTTATATATTTGTGTTTGTATAAAGTGAGAGAGGCGAGTGAGATTTCAGAGAGGCGAACAAGATTCTCTGAATGACAAAGTGTTTACTACGAATTAGAATTAAATGAAACTGTAGCTACAACATTTATTTTGAATTAGTAGTTTGCTATAATGCACAATTTTCCCTTCTATTTATCAGCTTAGTCCATCAAAGTTTTGACTAATATCTAGCCTAAATTGATTCATCAAAAAAAATTGTCAAAATAATTTTAAAAAAACACTTTTTTATTTGTTTTATAAAGCCATAATATAGAAAAATTATGATTTTTTAGGTACTAAGAATTATAAAGGAACAAATAAAGCAATTAAAACTTAATAAGAATTGTGCAGGTTGGGTTTCGACCAACATTCAGTCCAATTCATTTCAATCCAAGTAATAACTGTTGGACAGATTATTTATTAACCCAGCTCATTTTGATCCATCCAAATTCAACTCAATTCACGCATTTACCACCTCTAAACAAAACAAAAATGTTTTATAGTAGATACATGCACTAGAACTTTCACAACCAATGCAAAAATGATAATGTAGTTTGTTTATTAAGATATAGATGGTCGGGTCCTAGTCAACTTACACACATATCGGTTCGTCTCTAAAAAAATACATCAGCACTTCCACATACTGTACTCAAAAACAACCATACCGAAAGAAATGAAAACTAAGCTTTTTCATCGAAAAATTATATAGTAAATCACAATTTAGTGTTATCAGTTCGAAGCAAAATAAATAAAACAAAGAACGGAGTCCTTTTTGTTTCAGTTAAATTTCAAAAAAGGAGTTCAACTAGCATCAGCATGGCTTCATATAGAGTTAAACAATAATAATCAAACTTTACTTATCAATGCAAGCTAAGTCTAGGCTTCATGTAAGATAAATTAGAACTTTAAAGGTTTAAAATAAGGGTAAATTTTAGGAATCACATAGTTTTAATATGAAATTACAATATATTCCTTTTTAGTTTGTAATTACATTAATCCCTTAAAAAGTAACACAAACCGGATACATAATATGTAGCTCAGATACATTAAAGAGTATCTCAGATATATTATAACATAAACCGGATACAGAATATATATGTAGCTTGGATACATTAAAAACTAGCTCGGATACATTAAAAAATAAGCTCGGATACATTATAAAATAAACCGGATACATAATATGTAGCTCGGATACATTAAATATTGACTCGGATACATTAATATGTAGCTCGAATACATTAAAAAAATAAGAGATAGGTTTTTAGAAATAGAAGGGGATATTGGAAATAAGGGAAACATAAAATGTATATTTCAGTAATTTTTCCATACAAGTTATACAACCTCCAATCCTAAGGGTATATTATGAGCCCGTAATAGATGCTCAAAATATCTAGTGTTATCAGTGAAACTTTTGGATGACGGATTTGCTTTACGGTCAAAATTAAGCTCTTGTAAATTCAAATTCAATTGTGTTTGGCATCAGTGAAAATTCTGAATGCCGAATTCGCTTTACGATCAAAATTAAGCTCCAACAAATACAAATTATATAGGAGTTAATAGTTCAAAATGTCACTCAACTTTGAAAATTTGTCTAGCAAAGTCATTAAACTTTATTTTGTATAAAAAAAATCACTCAACTTAAACTTTTATATCAATAAAATCACTGGAATAAATTTGTCATTAAAAATAAATTTGACATGGCAAAATATTAGTATATAAATATAAACCCCACAAATAAATAAAATTAAAAAGTTATTAGGAAGTTTTTATGGACAAACTTAATTAATGAAATAACTATTATAATATTATTATGTATTTAAATTTTACAATGTATCATGATAGGTGTGTGAGAAAAATGAAGTACCGCATACATTTTAAAATTATTTGTTTGAGATCAATAAAATATACTTGTAAATTAGATAAATAATTAATTAGTGTCGTTGTTTTACTGGAGTAATACGTTCAAATTGATCAACATAAAAAAAGAAACTATATCATTAAAAAGCATATCTTTTTTATATGTAATAATTTAATCAAACTTTGCAGCAGTATTATGCGCTTTTATGCAAGGCCTGCTTAGTTAAAAAAAATTATATCCGTTAAAAAGTTTTAATGGGTTTTAAAATTTTATTTATTTTGTGAAATTCATATTTACAAGCTATAAAAAGAAAGTTATTTTGTCATGTCAAATTTCTTTTTTGATGATAAATTTATTGAGTGATTTTATTCATATAAAAGTCTAAGTTGAGTGATTTTATTGATATAAAATAAAGTTCAATGACTTTACTAGATTAATTTTCAAAGTTGAGTGATCTTTTGAGATATTAACTCACTCATATTGTGTGTTATATCTATTACATTCAACTGATTCTCATACACGTTAAACTCTTCAAGATCTTCCGTTTTTTCTATCATAAACGTACATCTCTAACAAAAATGAGATTGAAAGGCAATAGTATTTTTTGAACAATAATGGTAAATTATCTATAACTTTTTCAATCTTACCATGTCACATGTTCTATTTTGGAGAAATAAAAATTTCACAAACTTCATTTTATATATATATATCATGTGTGTAGACTTTTGAAATTCGTATAAAGACAGTGGAATGTGAAGTTATTGAAACTTGTTCTTCAACTTAGCTTTATTGATCAGGGTCAATATGATCATTCTCTGTTTATAATAGAGAGATGGACAAGATTTGGTTGTCATCCTAGTGTTTGTGGGATAGTGGAAGCAGTCTGCAGCTGATAAAGAAAGTCAAAATAGCATTACATCAGGTGTTCAAAATGCAGAATCTAGGTGAGCTAAGGTGTGTTTTTTTTTGGATATTGAGTTACTGAGTGAAAGTATTTTTATTTATGGTTCAAAATACTCATTATAATGAACTTCCATAAAATTTTAACTATTACTAATTATTCAATAATTACTTATCATACCTTCTACATTTCCTTAGATCATATTCTATATATTAAATTAAGAATATCTCAATAAAATTAGTAGCCTAAAACAAAAATTTTAAGTATATACAAAAACACACACAAAAAATAATAATTTAAAATTGTGAATTTTTTACTTTTACATAGTGGAAAGGAGACAACAAAAGTCAAAGAAGAAAAAATAATCAAATTCCAATGAAATTTTTTATAACTTCGATTTGGTAATATCTTCTTTTTTTTTTTTTTTATAATTGACATATTTTTTATAACTTTGATTCGGTAATATCTTTTTTTTTTTTTTAATAATTGACATATTACAAAATACTGAAATAGTCATTAATGATGGAAAATTTAGTCGTTAATCGTATTGGTGTGAAAACTAATATACATGTAACGAAAGAAATTTTGGTCGTTAATAAAGTACTTGTATAGAAGGTAAACCTAGTCGCTAAGGAGGAAATATAACGACTAGAATTTATGTGGTCATTAAATGAACTTTTAAAAACCAAATTTCAATTTGATCGTTAACTGTTAACTTTTAGAGTCGGTACTTTTAACGCCCAATACAGCCAGATTTGTTCCGATCATTATTGACAATTATTGTCCATATTTGGACTATTAACGACTAAATTTTCCTCTGCTAAAGAAATCTTTTCTTGTAGTGAAATTACTATAACTTTTTCAGTCATGAAATTATTGGTTACGCTCTATTTTAGAGAAGAAAAATTTCACAAACTTCATTTTGTATGTATTGTGATCAAAGATAATAATAGACTGAAATGATTTTCATCTATGGTTCAAAATATTCATCGTAATAAACTTTTATGAAATTTCAAGTAAAACACAATTCAATAACTACCCATCATACTCTTTTCGTTTTCCTAGGTCACATTCTATATAATAAATTAAGGATCTATCAATAAAATTAATGACTTAAAATAATATTCTTAAATATGTAAACACAAATAAAAAATAATAATTTAAAATTGTATTTTTTTACTTTTACGTAGATGTTGTTTTTAAGGTAAACAATTAAATAACATAATTTTCTTAATTAACATCAGATAGAAATATAAAACCAAGAGATTAATTCTAGTAAATAAGATGTTAGTCATGTGTTTTCTCTATATTACCTTGGTTTTTATTGCAAAAAACTTATTTATTAATATATAATCTTGAGTTATTTAATTCAAAGTTCTAATTACTTTTTGATAAAAGATAAGATAATTTTTTATATATAATTTTGAATCATTTTTCTACTATCTTCATTATTATTTTAAGTGAAAATAAAATTATAAATTCAACAAATTTTGTCTCACAATATTTTGGGGCCCTAATACCATCTACTCTTTTTCACCCTCGAGCCACTCATGTATTCATTTATAGGACCATGGTTAACAAGAATGTCAAATGGACAAGTGGTATTGAAATTGAAGATATTAAAATGGGTTGAAATAGAAATTGGGTTGGGTCTTAACTCATCCAAGTTTACTTTGGGCTCAAATGAGCTAAAGCTTGTTGAATCATGAACCGCCCAACTTGACCCGCTTAATCTCAATAATTTTAAGGAAAATTCACCCCATATATCTATTTAAGGCTTAATATTACAGTTTTTAGATGTACTTTTTTTATATTACTACTTATAATAGTTTAATTACAAGTATTAACAGATTAGTTTTAATCTATAATTTAATTTATTTGATTTAATTAATTATTTATTATTTTTATAATTACCTTTTAATAAGTAAGAGAAATAAGATAATCAATTGTCATTATCTCTTACACCATTTTACGGATAACATTAATAGAGAATTAATTGTCATTATCTCTTACACCATTTTAGAGATTTTTTCCCAGTTTTCACACCCCCACCCCCACCCCCACGTTCCTCTTTTTCATAGAACTAATTTTTTCTCTCTCACCATCTTCAACGTTGGTCTTCTTCATTAAAAAAAAAAAATCAGCAGAACTCACGATTGAGCCCCATGGATGTGGATGGAAAAAAATAAGATAACATACTTTCCTTTCTATATGAATTTTTTGTTTTGTTTGATAATTGGAAGAAGCGAATACTTACTTGTGCCCCACTAGAAGTGGATCTGCATTTGTTTTAAAATTAGCACATGTTTAAAAAATTATATGTGCAGGAAAGAATGTCAGATATGAATTCTGATTTTTTCTTTGTATTCTTTTGTTCTCTCTATCAACTCTTTTGTTGTCGGTAGCAGGCAGCTCGAGAAGAGGCGTTGGCCAAGGTTTCTGCTCTTGAACTAGAGATAAGTGCTGCAATGCCAACAAATAATGAAATTTTGGTAAAAGATGCTTGATCTCAGTCGAAGATTAGTCAAGCAAAGAAAACAGTTAATCATGCAAATCAAAAGGGAAAAAAGAGGAAGGTGAAAATTGTAGAAACGACTCATTTTGTTTCGAATTCGGATTCAGATTTCGTAAGTGAGATTAAAAAGAAAAAAACAAAAAAGCAACAAATGTCGAAATTGGTCAGTTTTCAAAACCAATCAACAAGAAGAACAACAACTCAACAAGGAAGGAGGACTTAGAAATCCCAATTTCAAAAAAAGGCAAAAAAGTGGTTAGGATAAGTATTTTATTTAATTTATTTTTGAATTATTCAATTTAGTATTTTTTGTGTTAAAAATATTGTATTATGATTATTGTTGTTACGAAACTTATATTGATGTGAAAACTGTACGAAATTTGAATAATATATGAATATGACATTAATATGTGATATATGAATATTGTATGAAATGTGATGGAATGTTGGTATTCAACTGGTATGAAGTGTTATTTGATATTGGTATGCAATTGGTTTGATATCAGTAGCCCAATTAGTTGATTTTAGTGTCGTTTGTTAAATGCCACGGTGCACATGAAATCTGGAATGATTTTTGAATAATATTGGTGTGAATTTTTTTTAAAATATGGTATACTGTTTTATTAAAATTTATGTACACGAATATGGAATGAAACATGAATAATATTGGTCTGAACTGAATTTTATATATAGTGTATGAATGTTGATATGAAATTGATTTAATTTTTGTATAAATTATGTGAAATAATTAATTTATAACTACTTATAAAATGAAGTTGGTATCAGAATGAAACATGAATATTGTTGGTAGGCTGGCAAATTCATTTGAGATCTCAATTACATGTTTTTTTCAATTTTTCCAATGGGATATCAGTTCGATACCAAGTGTACACCAATTGGGTACAAATTAATTAGTTTTAGGTAGACTAATTTAGTTGAAATCTCAATTACATGTTTTATTCATTTTTTCCAATGGGATATCAGTTCGATACCAAGTGTACACCAATTGGGTACAAATTAACTAGTTTTAGGTTGACTAATTTAGTTGAAATCTCAATTACATGTTTTATTCAATTTTTCCAATTGGACATCAATTAGATACCAAATGTATACCAATTGGGTATAAAATTAACTAGTTTTAGGTTGTCTAATTCGGTTGAAATCTTAATTACATGCCCTTTTTTCAAATTTTCCAATGGGATATCTATTCGATACCAAATGTATACAAATTAGATGCAACATTAACTAGTTTTAGGTTTGGCTATTTCAGTTGAAATCTCAATTACAAGTTTTTTTTTTCAATTTTATTGCTGAGGCATCAGTTGGATACCAAATGTATACTAATTTCATACTAAGATTTGAATTTTCAGTTGATATCAATTGCATACCATCATTATCTAGTTTGTTTACTATACATTTGAAAAACACTTAATACACAAATGATTAACTAGTACACACAATAAATGTTCTGAAATTATAATTCATTAACTTAAAAGACAAAATAAATCAAAACATGAGTTTGTCACATTAAAACAACCAAAACAAAAGAAAAATAAATGTCTTTTTTTTCAGCAAGATAATTTGAACATGTCTTCTTGTTGTGTCCCTCTCGACGACATGTACCGCACTTAACCTTAGACCTCTTGCATTTCACATCAACAAATCCTTTTTGCTGTTTTTGAACCAGACGACAATAATTTATTCTCCGACATTTTTTGAATTGCATATTTTCCTGTTCCATCATAAATTATTGTGTTAGTATTACAGGATACAAAAGTACAAAAAACTTTACAAAACTATATATAATATGATAATACGCACTGAAACAATATTTTTTTGTATCAATTTATGCTCTGACACTTTTTGAATTGCATATTTTCCTGTTCCATCATAAATTGATTATAATAACAACAAATTATACACACTCGTCATTATTTTTTCATACAAATATCATTCAGACAGTACACTACAAAACAAATTTCATACAAAAAATAATATTTCACATTTCATACTCATTTAATACACATTTCATACAACAATCATCATTCATACCAATTTTATACATTTTTCATACCAAACAATTCATTACTCTCACACAAATTTTATACACAAATGACAAAACATAGATAATCAATAAAATTTCAAATTTCATACCAAATTAAAACACTTTTCACACATTTCTTTAAAAATCTAAATAACTTTTTTACACATTAGTGAACACACTTTCATACCAATTTCATTATATTTATACTACCAAATTCATTCAACATTTTACATTTAATTTATATTTTTGAAATAAGAAAACAGTAATCAATATTACAATTTTACTATACCTACTTAATTTACAACGATAAAACTATTTATATTTTATACATTTATACTCAAATCTTTCATATATTGCTCATATTTCTCACGAAATCATGGTTTTGACAGTATACAAATTAATCAAACAACAAAAAAAAAAAAACTTACCAAAACGTATTATGAACAAAATTAACAAAAAAGTATTATGAACAAAAATTAACAAAAATGAATTTTGACCAATCACTAAACAATAATAAATACTAACCTAAAGGATCCCATCTTCCAATCTTCCACCATATTTAATTAATATTGATACGTAGTTGTCCATCACAACAAAATCAAAATTTTTCAAAGAAAAATAAACTTCAATTCCTCAACGGTGAGAAGATTTTTGGCAGAAAATTGAAGAGAGAGAAACGTTGAACAAAAAAAAAGGATAAAATCAGAATTTTTAATGAAGTTTAACTAATTTGAGTGAATAAAGGAAACTAAATATTCTTAATAAGTTTGAATTCCTTAATTCGTACTAATTAGTAATTATCTACACTCAATTCAAACAAATTAACACCCCTATTTCTGTTTTTACCTTTTTGCCTTCAAAAATGTTTTTTTTTGTTTTATCTTTTTTTTTTAAAAAAACAAATTTTTTCAATTATTAAAAACAACTTTTTTTTTAATAAATTGTTAGAACCTGAAATTTTTAATGTTACAACTTGAAAGTTTAATTCTACTGCTATAACTTGAAAATATTAATATAATATATGTCATATATGAAATTTACACTAATTTTAACATATTTATTTAACTTTTACAACCACAATTTGAATCTCAACACAATTTTTTTTTCAAGTTACAAATGGATAGATAAATCCTAAAAAATATAAAATAGATAGTAATTCATACTTTGATATAGAAACACACATTACATCAATGCAAATAAAGAGTCTTAAAATGATTTGAAATTGAAGATTAAATTGGGCTCAATTAAAGACTCTATTAAAATGGATTGAGATTGAACCCAATTTAAAATTATCTTGAACCCAATCCTTAAAATTCTGATCGAATAAGACAGGTTACCTATATTTGGACTCATTTTTGACACCCTAATTGTTAACCTCCATAAATAATAATCAGATATTAAGTACAGCCATTATGTGCAAGATACTTTGTAACATTAAAAAAATAGAAGTAACATTTGTCATAACACCTATACAAATAAAAATACTAATCTATAGGATTATCACCCTAGTTAGGTTCATTAGCTTTCTTGGTTAGACAGAAATACTTCAAAATACAAATCTTAATGCCAGCCTTTTCATGATATCTAACACATTGTGAACACTTCTAAAGGATAATTACCTCAGAAAATATTTACTCATAGTTGATGTAAAGATAAAATGATGATGTTTCTATTAAAAAATATATTAAAGAAATTAAGTGTCACATGAATTACGATAAAAAAATAATTAGTTATAATTAGGAAGCCCCTTTAAAGGGAGTTTAGGAAGTGCCAAGATCTGCATGTTCTGTTTAATTTTGTTGGGAAGTGAACAATCACATGGTTTGAAAATTAGCCTCATGTGCCCACATGCCTATAACTTCTCCAATGTCATTATGAACTCTCTGCTAGGTTATGTAGGGTCAAACTGCTAAAACATTTGTTAATTTACTCGCTAATTGACACTACTAATTAACTACTACATCTTTTTTAATAACTAATTGTGATATTCGAGCTAATTATTCATGCAGATTTGGACTCTTCTATTGAGTCTTGATTAATACAAATATCAAATAACTTTATCAGCAACGTCTAGACATTTTCTTTTCTAATGTAACGTTACTTACCATTTTAAATCATGATCTCTAAAAATTTGCTTATATGCATTATTGACTCCTAACTGACCTCACTTTGTGTTTGACAGCCCTAACTACTCCATTATCCCATTTTATGTGACACATTTCGGATTTCAAGATTCAAACAAATCTACCTTTGACCGTAATTTTTTTGTATTCTTTTAGATATTTTAAATTGTCAATTATTGTAATTTATAGTACTTTTTACGTAGTTGTAAATATATAAATTTCATTTTAAAAAATTTGAAGATTCCATGAGCAAATTCTTAGTCAAACTTAAACTGTTTGTCTCTTGAAAGACGAAATGTGTCATATAAATTGAGACAAATGGAGTATTTTCTTATGGTATGCTAGATAGGGTATAGACTTCAGAGATCCAAAAAACTTGTTAGGAGACAGCGAAAGTCCAAAGAAGAAAAAATAATCAAATTCTTAGGAATTTTTTTGTTCAAGAATTGCTTTATTGTCTTGTATGGTTATATTATAATTGAACCCTTTAAGACAATAATAAGATTCCATGTTATTACTATTAGAAAAAGCTCTCTTTTCGTACCAAAGTTGTCCATGCATGTGCCTTTCCCATATTTTTTTCCAAAAGACAGCAAATAGCTCATTTGTTTCTATTTCACCAGACCACTTAGTTTAAATATATATATATATATTCTCACCGTCCAAATATTTACTAATTAGGCAGGGAAAAGTCGTCGAACAAAGGATTATCTCGGACTTAGACTAAGGTATTGATGGCGATTTTTTAATCTCGCAGAACAGAATGTGATACGATGAGATAGAATGCAATAGAAATAAAGATAGGAAACGGGTTACCTACTCTTAACGGGCAAAGCGAGCCCCTTTATTTTGAATTAAAGAATTCAGAATCAATCAAATCTCCCCAAGTAGGATTCGAACCTACGACCAATCGATTAACAGCCAACCGCTCTACCACTGAGCTATTGAGGAATAATTTTAATTTTATAAGTTTTGAATTTTATAACGATGATTTCAGGTATTAATACTGAGTTCTAAACTTAATATTTATACCTATGTAATAAAATTCTTGACATAAATATACCATTACAGCAAAAAATACTAAGTTTGATCACACTCGTACCTGAACTTCTAGCTCCACCTCTACTAGCATATACCAAAAAACCATAAAAAGAGTTCAAAAGTTCAATAAGAGGTGGAGCAAGAATTTCGGACACGTTCGTTTGGAAGGAAAATAAGTGAGGTTTACTTATTTTTTGTGTTTGATACATAAGTAAAAAATATTATTATAAATATTAGTACAGTATGGGTGTGGAGTGGCGGGGATAAAGACTATGAGGTGAAGGTGAAGTGTGTTGGAGAATAGAGAACACAATCAATATGAAATGTCATTTGTAAAATTTGTTTTCCTTGTTTTCACTGGAGAAACTATTTTCTTCATTTTAAGAAACTTGATTTTTTAGAGAAAATGTATTTCAAATATTTCGATCAATCAAATATGAAATATTCTCGTATCGAACATACCCTTAAAAGATCATTTGATTCATGACATAAGATGGTTATCTCATAATTAAGTCTAGAATTGAAATTTTAATTTATTTGAATGAAGCTATTACTAATCCCAAAATTAATATATACCTCAAATTTAAATTATCTTACTCTATTTGAAATGTGAGAATAATTTATCTTAAAATTATAATTTCATAACTATAATCTCGAAACAATTTATCCACCAACAAAACATCATAGGTTCTAAAGTTTAGGACAGTGGCATCAAACAGTAGTACTTGGGTTTTCAGTTAACATATTTTAATAATTTCCTAATAAAAAACAATTCTATAAACTAAAATTATTGAGTTCGATCAAATCATACATTACTTACCTTCTAGCTCCACCCCGCACAATTTCCAGTTTCCTCCCCTTATAAAACACAACTATTCTTGTTCTTACCTCTAGTCAACTCCATTTTCTCCTCCTCTTTCACTGGTTTAACTAAAATGGTATCCTTAGAAACTGCATCTAGATCTGTTGATCCGAATTCGGGTCCTCGAATTTCCTTCTCCTCAGAATTTCTTGATGAGAAAAACTTCATATCCATTTGTCCAAATTCTCAACCAGAGAAAAAGCGCGAAAAAGAGCTTAATGCAGCAGAATTCGAGTTCCTATCCAGCAATTTCACAACCGGAAACATGACAACAGCCGACGAGCTAATTTTCGAAGGCAAATTACTTCCCTATTGGCAAATCCACCATACTGAAAAACTCAACAAGATTAGTCTCAAAACAGAGCATGCTGAGGAACAGGTGAATGAAAAACAGGGGAATAGTAAAGAAGAACAGAGCAGGCCAGTAAATTGGTTTATCGATGAAGATCCATCTCCTAGACCACCAACATGCACTGTATTATGGAAAGAGTTATTAAGATTGAAAAAACAAAAACAAAGGCCTTCCTCATTATCACCTTCATCTTCATCATCCTCTTCTTCTTCGAGCGCGAATTCTGAAATTTCGCCCACAGATGAAAGCAAAGAGAAACATGTAGTGGACAAGATTAAGAAACGACTGGAGAGATCTAAATCAGCAACAATAAGAGTAAGGCCTTTGATTAATGTGCCGATTTGCAGACAGGGGAAAAACAATGCAATACCACCTATTTTTCCTATTAAGAAAGGAAGAGTAGAGAGATGATCAGAGCAGAAATTGAAGGTTATCATCAGTTTTACTCAAATTTGTATAGATGTTCTATACTCTTTCCTTATTTTTTAAAAAAAATTATTTCATTTGGATTTAGATTAATGTTCCTTCAAGGATATTATGATTGTGTTTTCATTTCTTGTAATGTATCAAACATTTATTCCATTGTAATCCCACATTTTTAGCTTTTCAATTGTTTTTTTTATTACATTGGAAATCGGAGGTAAGGAAAGGGAAAATAGGGAGGAGATTACAAAATAGAGAATTAAATCCTTATCAATAAGATAAAAGTTCAAACAGTAAACCAATTGAGCTACTGAGATCTCAATATTTTTTTAACTACAGTATTATATTTCAAAACAAGAAAAAGTGAACCATATAGTTGTTTTTAGTTCATTATGAACCTTATGTCTCGTTGACTTTCATTATTAATTTTCTCCCTATGGAGGGGATATAACAAAGAAAACCTGCATACAATAACTGAAAAATTCTGTTCAAATGGTGAATTACAGTAAAATACATTTTGAGGACAAATGAATCAAATATTCATTTTTCCGTTATAAGAAAAAAAAACACAAGGTAAAAACCGTTGGGCCAAGAGATTTTAACGTTTCCAATTAAGTTTTCGCAACCAGCTCTCATCGTCATAGTAAACACTCCAGCACTATCCCTAGCTAAAATCACTGTTTGAGCCTTTACGTACGTGTGAAGCTACCCATTGGAGGGCAGTGGCGGAGGGAGGATTTTCATCAAGGGGGTTCAAAAAAAAAATTAATCACATAAATAATAAAGCACATACATATATCTAAAAACTTAAATAGATCATTCCAATTGTACTCTACGAGGTTTCATATCTTGAAATGTCTTAATAATAGCATCATTAGGAATACTATCAAATACATCTTTTTCTACAAAAGGCACCAAAC
>JAJOOH010019841.1:0-11154 GCA_029582605.1 Solanum gracilifrons | reverse complement strand
ATATATATTATTATTATTATTAATTAGCATATTTTATAAATATTTGAAAATCATCTCAAAAAGATTTTGTTTTAATTGAATATTTGGTTAATTAGTTTAGTTACATAATAGTTTATATTTTTAAATCATTCGGTTTATGATTAAGTTAATTATTTCATTTCATTAAGCTTAAGAAGCTCCTTAATTAATCTTAGATTTTAGCCGAATTTGCAAATTAAATTCAAATCGGCTATATTGTGAATTCTATGGCTATAATTGCAATTCATTTAGCCATTTTATATTTGCAAATCTAACCCTTTCTATTACAAATTTTCACTACCATTTTGCCCCAACCTCAAACCCATTTGAAACTAAATATTGGACCCTTTTTCCATTCCCGTGACCAGCCCAATTTCCCTTAATGACCCAGCCCAAAACAAAAAGAAAAATCATACCCATACAATAATAATACAACACTAAATACAATAATAAACCCATATACCCAACCGACCCCACTGTGTTTCTTCTCCTTCTCCAGTGTTAACAGCGATCAAAACGGCAACCCAGTTAGTAGCTAACGACGACAACGATTCCAACTCACGGCGTCAATACACGGAAAGGCAGTGAGGAACGCAGTAGACTGCCCCTCTTTGTCGTCTCCTTCAAGTTCCTTTCAATAGTAATGTCGCAGCAGCAGAGGAGCAGGGCACGCGACTGTGCCCATTTCCTCTTCCGGAATGGGACGAAATTTCAAGAAAAAGGTTGTTTAGCTTGAATGGCGAAAGGTTTTGGGAAGTTTGAATTTTGAAATAGCGCTTTTCAGTCCAGGTTTTTGACCGAAAATTTCCCCCCATTCAGCCCTAAAAAAAAACCACTATATGTATTCCCTTTTATTCACTATTCAGGGGAGGGGGGGAACATTGAGAGAAAGATAGAAAGAACCATAGTCTTAAAAGAGAAAGAGATTTTAAAGTTTGCA
Organism: Solanum gracilifrons; assembly: GCA_029582605.1. Taxonomy (NCBI): domain Eukaryota; kingdom Viridiplantae; phylum Streptophyta; class Magnoliopsida; order Solanales; family Solanaceae; genus Solanum; species Solanum gracilifrons. The sequence goes on along the minus strand of JAJOOH010019841.1, from coordinate 10,196 downwards.
AACAGAAAGTTCGAATTTGAACAGAAATATTTTCTAGTAGCTTCAAAAGGATTTGGGCTTTTCTTCTAATTCCGTTTCTCCTTTCTCGCCTCGTCGAAGATCGTCTGAAGTCTCGAAAGTTAGTGGTGAAGTCACTCTACAAGCTCGTTAGCTGTCCCATTTCGCTGCACTGCTAAAGGTAACGTTCATGTTCAGTTCAAACATTTTTTCTTTACTCTTAATGTATTGTTGTTATATTCTTGATTATGTGAGTTGTTTATATGTTAATGTTTGGAAATACTCTTGATTCACTGATTGTTTGTAAATTAGTGTGGTCGGTTTGTTTGCTTCCGAATATTGATAAGAGATGAGGTTCCCCGTCTCTTTTATCTACCGTTTCATTTTTAGTTTCTGGGGAGTTTTCCTTTCTTTTCAGGCATGTAATGAAGTCATTTCGCTCTTTTACCCCTCCATAGCAGCTTGGTACTAGAGGTTTTTATCTCAAGTCTGTATTAGAACTATCGTATGTCCGTTCCTAAGTTTTGTTTAAGGTAGTGAATCGCCACTCTCACCCCGTTTATCTCCGATAATATATGCTTAACGTGAAGTTTGTTTTGCTTAGTATGTTAGGTCCTTTTCACTGCGAATTGTAGTTTTTCATGACATATATATTTTGTGTACTCATCATGATTATTTTGGTTTCTCATGGTCCGCATAAGTTTGTTTCCCCCATGATCAATAATATAGAATTTTGTCCATTTGGGTTCAGCTTCAGATAGCTAGCTAGCTTTATATTTTCCAAGTCAAATTCAAAGTCATGATTTTGTTGTTCTACCATCTTTCATTTGTTTGCTGCTTGGCCTTAGTCTTTATTTAGTTGGAGTAATGGTTTTCTATCATGTGTGGTCACCTCTGTATACATTTTATTTATTACCAGTAGGCCTTAATGTTTGTTAGCATAATTCTTATTATGGTTAAATGCCAAATGCCTGTTGATTGATGCGTGATGGTTTAGCTTAGTTTATTTAAGAGTCTTTTTATTTTATTTTATTTGTTTCTTATTATTTTTTTTTTCTTTTTTATTTATTTATTTATCTATTTTTATTTATTATTTTATGATTTAACAGTGATCTTGGATAATATTTTGGTCTTTGAAATTTCTAAATAGCTTTCAACTTGCTGTACTCTATTCCGTTTGTTTTTTTTTTCTTATTCTTAAAAAAAATATATGCTAATTTTGTCCTTTTGTCATATGCACCATTCGAGTCCACGACGGACTTCACTTCCTTGCATTTCCGAGTCGAGCCATAAAGGTCCTATTTTATCATTCGGGTCAGCCAACAAGAAATTGAAATACAGGTCCCCGGAGGTTTAACATAGCTGGAACTTGGATTGTTGGTGTCCGAAAAGGTCGAAAATAGGCTGATATACATGTTGTATACACCGGTATACAGCCGGAAAATACAATATACAGGTTCGAAGCGCAGAAATACAGGTGGAAAGGGCAGAAATACGAAGTTCAAATAAAATTACAGGTCCAGAAGGTCGAGAATTAGCGATATATATGGTGTATACATCAAATATACACTTAGTGTATATCATGGAAAAATGAAAACGAAAAGGGCCCAAAACCTTAAGTGATTTCAGCAGGCCCAAATGAAGAATTGGGCCTAAAAGCCTATTTTTGCTGAAATTGGGCAAAGAGCCCAAATTCAAATCTTCCCTCCTTTTCCTCCTTTATTATATCGTATTGTTTGACTAACCTTGATATTCTTATGGTTTAATTTAATTAAATTCCCAAAGACGGCCATTTCATGTTATTTTCCAAATTAAAGTATATATATTTTATTACTTAGCTCTTACTTTATTATTTGTCTCGACACTTAAATTATTACCCTTTAGAAAAATCCCCCCCTTGGTTCATTTCCCCTTAAGATGATTAAATGACAATAATAAAAATAAAGTGATGAAAATAATAATAGTAATTAATAAATAAGTCAAAATCTATTAGTTCTTTTACTAAGTTAAAATCTCAAAAAAAAATAAAAATAGTTAATATAAATGAGTTTTTTTTATTTAGTTAAAATTTCAAAAATTAGTTAAAGTCGTGATGAATCCTTTTACTTAAGTTAAAATTTCAAAATTAGTCAAAATCATTTTGGTCAAATCGCCGGTCAACCGCGAGTTAGCGGGCATTCCGAGGGCCAAACACCTTCTCGGATTGTACATTTGAACTCGAACCCTTTTTCAATTGATTTTATCTATTTAAGTCTTTTGAAAACCTTAAAGTTTTTTTCTTGATTTTTTTACTAAAAATTAAGTGGCGACTCTATTCTTTTGGAAATTCAATTTCTCTTAAACTATAAGTTTAATCGATTTTTTGAAAACTCAGTCATTTTCCTTGTATATATCTTTTTTTAAATGAAACATCCTTCAATTGAATTATGGATTCAAGGTTCATGATCTCATGTTTACGGATGATTTCATGATGTTTAGATGTACCTTAGAGTGTTGGAAATAACTAGAAAACATAGATACATCACTTAGGAACTAGTACGAAAAGGTGGGGGAAGAATGGGGTGAACTGGCGTCCTTGGCGCTCTAAGAGGCGTGGGGCGCCAGAGCACAAACTTCAGAGATGAAGTTGTGGCGCTCTGGCTAGCGCGTCGCCCCAGAGGCCAAACTTCAGACTCTGAAGTGGGGCGCTATGAGAGGCGTGGGGCTCCAGAGCACAAACTTCAGAGTTGAAGTTGTGATGCTCTGGCTGGCGCATTTCCCCAGAGACCAAACTTCAGACTCTGAAGTGGGGGGCTCTGGGAGGCGCGACTCCCCAACCCCTTGCCCAGCAAACTTCGATTTTTCTCCTTCGTTTTTCATCTCTAAACCCTCTAAACTTCTATGGTTCTTTCCCCAAATACTTAGGATCATTAGTGCCCTCAATACCCAATAGATTTAACTCAAAAAACAACCCGGAAACATGAATCAAATCAACACTAGGCATTCAACAATCAACCAACTAGAATTCAACAATGTTCTTCAAGAACTTCACTTCTTAACATGTAAACAACTCCAAATCGCTGAACTGAAACAAGTTGGTGTGTGGGTGAACTAACCCATCACTAAAAGATCTCACATACCTTAATAGGGATCACCCCCGACGAATTCCACTCGCAAGCTTGGATGATCTTGACGAATTCTTGCTGTTTTCTCCATTTCTTTCTTCTTTTCTCTCTTCTCCAAGCCCTAAGTGTATTTCTCAATTCTCCAAACTGACTAAGTAATGTTTTTACCCCAATAAATCCCTAAAATCAAATTAGGAAATTAATTAGAGGAAAAACTACTTTGCCCTTCCCTAAATCTAGATTGGGACTTTCCTCAATTCAACTGCCCAACTTTCGAAAGGCATATCTCACTCATACGATGTCGAAATAGTAAAATCTTGGTGGCGTTGGAAAGATCTCTCCAAGGGCTTTCCAACCATATCAAGAGATGCTCCTAAATCCTCATAAACTAGCAGTTATGGCCGTTTGAAAATTGCAAAATTCTTGACTTAGACAAAATTTCCAGATTTCCTTATTCTTTCCAAAAATCAATATTTTCATATTTTAAACTCTTTATAGTCGTTTCTAGGTGCGAGATGTTACACTTTGAGTCCTTGAGTTGAACATTTTATACCCATAATCCCGCATGAACACTATAAGTCGAACAATTTTGAAATGAGTAGTATCATTGAAGTTCTTGAGTTCCAAGTATTGAGTTCTAACTATGGTTATTGAAAACCTAGCATTGAGTCGTTCATGCCCATCATTCAGCATGAATCATATTTTAAGGAGTCTTTACAAATGTTTAAACTTTGTTTTAAGACTTAATATTTGAGTTCAGTAAAGAGTAAATTTGAAATTCATTTCTTCAAAAATATATGGGTACTATATATTCCCAAAAGAGTTTAAAATGTTTTCACATTTAAATAAGAACGGAAAACTGAGATTTTCAAAAGAGCCTTTGAGCTAGTGTTTCAGTAAAGAGCCTTTGAGCTAGTTTTTCAGTAACGAGCCTTTGGGCTAGTTTTCAGTTAAAGAGTAAATGCTTTCACAATAAAGCATGAGAGGAAACCTTGATTTCTAAGATAGACTTTGAGTTATGTTTTTGAGCAATTATCTCAAATCACAGAAAGAGTTTTATTTTTACAAACATATGAGCTAAGTATATTTTGGGAGTAGTATTGAGTACTGATATGGGGATGCGAGTTCAGATAACTCAAGTCTCCTTAAACCATGTAGCCATCATGGGCAGAAAAATGATCATACTTTTTAGATGATTCCTTAGTGCTTTTTAGCATAGACTCGTGGATCCACTTAGTAGTTCAAGTTCTATACCGATGGCAAGGTATAGGACGGTCCTTGGCAATGTGAGGTAAAACGTTGTACCATCACTTAGGCTCATAGTGATGGTTATCGGTTAGAGAATCTCCCATAGAAGTTATTGTATTCTTATATACACAGTTAACTGTATTTTTACATACATTTCAGAGTTATGTTGTATCCTTGCATACACACAGAGTTGACAACATGTTTTTAAACAATTTGTTTCTTTATATTGCACTTGTTTTAAATTGCTTTAGATTGAAATGAGTTCAATCATATTGAGTTGAGTACCCGGAGTCGAATATCATGTCTTTGAGTTGAGTATCTAATCTCTAAGTTGAGTATCTTATCCTTGAGTACTTCCGAGTTGACTAAGTTTGAGTAATTTTGAGTATCCTTGAGTATTTCTTGAGTTGAGTAAGTTTGAGAAGAGGTAAGTATGCTTCATTTTTAACAAGTTTCAAGCTTATGTTTATGCTTTAGAATTCCTCCTACATGCTCGTACATTCCACGTACTGAGCCATTTGGCCTGCATCTTCTCATGATGCAGACACATGTATTCAGAATCATTAACATGAGCTTCGTTGATACATTCGGATGTTCGAGTTAGCTATGGTGAGCCTTCTTGTTTCCAGAGGATTTCATTTACTTTTCAGTTTAGTCAGGATGTCGTGGGTATTGTCCCGACTTCCATCTTTATCAGTTAGATCAGTATTGTTGAGAAGTCTATATTATTCATTTATTTTATTAAATGTTTTAAAGACTTAAGTTACCTATTTTATGGCGAGTTGAATATATTATTTTATTGTAAGTTGTTCATTTGAGTTAAAGTTTTGAAAAGTTGAGTTTATTGAATTTTATTTAGTTTTAAGCTTTTGCATGCTTAAGTTAGTCTTTCGTTTGTAGTCGATCTTGTTTATGGTTGTGAGGGCTCCACTTCTATGAATGAGGGACTGCAGACATTTAAGAAAGTTTCCCTTCTTTCATACTCTTAATCGTGCAATAGAGCTATGTCATAGAGACTTATTCTAACTCGTGCGTTTTTCAGATTTATTCATTCGACTACCCATCATACTAGAGGTGGTTGAATAGAAAATTCAGTCCTTAGTGGATGAGTTGTTCTTAGCAAGAGTCTTGAGAAAGTCATGAGACTCCAGAGGGGCTTGAGAGAAGCCCAAGAGTAAGTTAAGTGTTCAGTTTTAGAGGAATGCACCCATATTCATATGAATCATGTGTTTGAACTAATAGCGAGTTGTACTCTTTTTCTTAAGCCTTGTTTCAGTTGAGATCCTTATGAGGAAGTATGTTTAGAGCTTGGGTAGTAATTTCACCCTGAAGGGTAACATGAGTTATGAGATCATGAGCAGTAGTAGTGAAAGAGCCCAGAGTTAGAGGAAAGTATGTAGAGGTTTAGTAATCCAAGTAAGGGAGATGGTGTTGTGACAAGCTATGTTACTATAGTCATGTACCTAGTAAGTTAGTAATGAGGAATTTTCCCTTATGGGCAGACTAAGAAGTGATGAGTTGTGAAGATTCCATCATATGAGGTAGAGTGTGTTGTAGCTAGAAAGGAGTTGGTGATGAAGTGTCATTGTGTAGGAAATGACTAAGTGTAAGTGGTGAATAGAAGAGAGAGTATTCATGAGGTTATAGATCTAAGCTAGGCTTATGATTTTGAGAGAGAGCCCATAATATTCAAAGTGTAGTAGAACTAATTAGGCATTGATATATAGTGAATGAGTGAATAGTACTTATGTTGCGAAGTCGATGGTGATAGTAATTGTAAGTATGAAGAGTAAGAGGTGACGATTGACTATTTGTCATAAGGTCCTAGTGGACGAGTGCTTCTGAATTTGTATCTGTACTTGTAAGTTAGTATAGTAAGCGAGCAATCATATTAATATTCGGGTTTAGTCATAAACATTAAGCTTGAATTTGAGATGTGTGTCATGATAATAGGAATGGCAACATGAGGGTGATGATGTTAGTCTTAAAATTTGATCTAGAAGACTTGAAGAAATCGAGGTGATTAGTTGCAATAGATATGAGTGGTACAAGCGAGAGACCCTAACGTTTAGATAAGGGCAGTGAAGTGTGGCTAAGTCACAAGAGTAAAAAGAGCATTAAGAGGTGTCCCGAGACGATACGTTCCCGGATGAGGTTCCAATTAAGTTATGATTTTCCATGTGTGCCTAGATAGCATAATTGAGTTGTTAATGTGGAATAGGTCCATATATTTCAAGTGTCAGCTTTAGACCTAAGGGGGAGATGACGAGATGAGAAATCAAGTCAACTGTTTGAGAGTAAGATAGTAATGAGTTCCAAAGAGTGTGGGAGATATCCTTTTGGAGGTCCTTTTAGTAATGGAGTGATGTTAGAAATAGGAGGTTGATGTTCTTATCGTGATAGTGATGATGTGATAGTTCCATCTAAGCTTGTAAATAAGGAGGATGAGGTTTTACTATGATAAATAGTTAAATGAGAGCCCATAGTTGGTTCCAAAGGAGTTAGCTAGTAAGAGTCCATGGTGTTGTTAGAGTACTAAGATTGAATGTGCTGGTAAAGAGTAATAGTTTGAGATGAGATTCCCTATAGAGAAGTATAGAATCCGAACTTAAGGATTTGGGTTAAGCTTGAATATAGTAAGAGCAGAACATTAGACGTAGACCTTAGTAAGAGTAACTCATTGACATACCCAGTCCAGTCATCATTTGAGGCCAATGATCGCAAGGGGGAGATATTGTAACACCCCAGAAAATTTTTGAGCTAAGACTTGAACCGTTCTTCATAGTGAGTGAGATTTTTGCAAGGAATTTAAAATTTCTTGAGTATTAAGGTCACTAGATGTTGCCTTGAGTTCCAAGAAGAACCTAAGAGAAAAGCATTCAAGTCATTCCTAGTTTTTCTTAAGTTTTGGGTCAACTTCAAATGATCTTAACTCCTAGTACATGATGAGTTAGGTGAGCTACAAGATATAAAATTAAAGCCCTTCGAGTCCTCTATTCAACACAACTGAGTTTTCTCAATTTCGAACTCTGAGTAAAAAATTATGAAGGATTTACTAACGTCACGCAAACCTGGCAGCAACTCCGCGATGTGGAGCGAACACGGACCTCACTGCCTGGTGAAAGATCTTTCTGACTGCCAATTCGTTTTAATTATTTCTTTAAGGGTTTTTTAGTCCTAAAAACCTTTAGGAGGTCATCTAAATTGCCCTAAACGTGTAGAAAATCAGTTTTCTTAAATCTAAACCAGTCTCATTCACTCCAAAGATTCTACGCTTAAGAAATTCAAGAAAAAGCTAAGGCTAGGGTTCTTCTTCAAAGGTTTTCCTTCAAGTGCTGTAAGAAGATGGTTCTTTTAGATATGTAAGCTTCCATAGTGTTGGGTTTATTCACCCACACGCCAATCAGGTTAATTTCAACGTTAAGTTCATTCTAGAAAGTTGAAAGTATGATGTTCTTGAATTATGTTCTTGAAATTGGCTTTAGTTCTTGAGTTTTGATGAGATTATTGAGTTCTTGATGAAATCATGTCGATTTTAGAGTTGTTTATGAATAGGTTTTTGTGTTCATGTGCTGGTTATCTAAATCTAAAGAGATATTGAGAAAAAGAATTGACGTTAGGCAAATTGGGGTTAGAAAACGAAGAAGAAATTTCATGTGGTTGCGCGTCGCGCGCCTAGTGCCCAGATTCAAAATTTCAGCTTCTCATCGCGGAGCTGGTACGAGGTGTTCTGCCTCAAAAGACATTTTCGAAACCAAATTTTAAAAGCCTCTCCGCGTCGCGGACCTACTCTCAAATATTGGTTTTTCAGTCTTTTCTCATGTTTAGCTGTCTAAAATCATTCATAAGCATCATGAGACCTTTCCTATCACAAATCACAACGTTGAATTCATAAATCACATTCAAGGTAGAGTTGAGAGTCAAGTATTGAGAGTTCTTTCGAACATTTTTCCGAAAATCCCTATTTGTCTTTTTGAGGAGTCTTCTTAAAATTCTAAAAACTTGTTTTAGGACTCGAGCAAGTGAGTATGAGAGTGAGAATAATGTATTCATGAGTCTACCTTGTCATCATGAGATTTTTCTTATCATGAATTATAACTCTTGAATTCATAATTCACATTTAAGAGAGAGTTAAGAGTAGACTTCAAGAAAGCCTTTGAGTTCAATTGTGAATCCTTTGAGATCAACTATTGATTTGAACTAAGTTTTGAGGAAGTAAGTCAAAGAATAAGAAGAGTCGCATACATGAGTTCCATATTGTCATGTAGACCATCGAGTCGAGTTGTTTCATGCCCATAATTCCGCATGAACTTCGTAAGTTCAGCATCCTTCAGAGAAGTGGTATCTTCAAGTTCTAAGCCTTTAAGTGTTGAGTTCCTGATCTCTTTTGAGAAATATCTTTGAGTCCTTGAGTTGAACATTTCATGCCCATAATCCCGCATGAACACTATAAGTCGAACAATCTTGAGAGTAGTAGTATCATTTAATTTCTTGAGTTCCAATTATTGAGTTCTAACTATGGTTATTGAAAACCTTACATTGAGTCGTTCATCCCCATCACTTGGCATGAACCATATTTTAAAGGGTCTTTTACAAATGTTTAAACTTTGTTTTAAGACTTAATATTTGAGTTCAGTTAAGAGTAGAGTTGAAGTTCATTTCTTCAAAAGTATATGGGGAATATGTATTCCTAAAAGAATTTAAAATGTTTTCACATTTAAATAAGAACGAAAAACTGAGATTTTCAAAAGAGCCTTTGAGCTAGTGTTTTGGTAAAGAGCCTTTGAGCTAGTTTTTTCAGTAAAGAGCCTTTGGGCTAGTTTTCAGTTAAAGAGTAAATGCTTTCACAATAAAGCAAGAGAGGAAACCTTGATTTCCAAGATAGCCTTTGAGCTATGTTTTTGAGCAATTATCTCAAATCACAGAAAGATTTTTGTTTTTACAAACATATGAGCTAAGTATATTTTGGGAGTAGTATTGAGTACCGATATAGGGATGCAAGTTCAGATAACTCAAGTCTCCATAAACCAAGTAGCTATCATGGGCAGAAAAAGGATCATACTTTTTATATGATTCCTTAGTGCTTTTTAGCATAGACTAATGGATCCACTTAGTAGTTCAGGTTCTATACCGATGGCAAGGTATAGGACGGTCCTTGGCAATGTGAGGTAAAACGTTGTACCATCACTTAGGCTCATAGTGATGGTTGTCAGTTAGAGAATCTCCCACATAAGTTATTGTATTCTTATATACACAGTTAATTGTATTTTTACAAACATTTCAGAGTTATGTTGTATCCTTGCATACACACAGAGTTGACAACATGTTTCTTTATATTGCACTTGTTTTAAATTGCTTTATATTGAAATGAGTTCAGCCATTTTGAGTTGAGTATCCATAGTCGAATATCATGTCTTTGAGTTGAGTATCTAATCTCTAAGTTGAGTATCTTATCCTTGAGTACTTTCGAGTTGAGTAAGTTTGAGTAGTTTTGAGTATCCTTGAGTATTTCTTGAGTTGAGTAAGTTTGAGAAGAGGTAAGTATGTCTCCTTTTTAACAAGTTTCAAGCTTATGTTTATGCTTCAGAATTCCTCTTATATGCTCATACATTCCACGTATTGAGCCATTTGGCCTGTATCTTCTCATGATGTAGATACAGGTATTCAGGATCATCAACATGAGCTTCGTTGATACATCCGGATGTTCGAGTTAGCTATGGTGAGCCTTCTTGTTTCCAGAGGATTTCATTTACTTTTCAGTTTAGTCAGGATGTCGTGGGTCTTGTCCCGACTTCTATCTTTACCAGTTAGATCAGTTTTGTTGAGAAGTCTATATTATTCATTTAT